>JBAMJV010003065.1:92500-154266 GCA_037951105.1 Echinarachnius parma | reverse complement strand
CCTCTACAAATTCAAGTGGTCTCGAGGCTACTTTTTAGTGGTCTCGACCATCATAACCAATGGTCTAGGGCCCCCGAAAACCAAGTGGTCTTGGTCTCGGCCTCGAAATTTTGGAAGGATCTCGGTCTCGGCTTCGAAAATTCTTGTAGGTTTTTATTGTTATAAAAGCCAATAACTCAGCCATGCTTGAACGGTAGATAGACATATCAACTGCAAAAGTTAGAGAGTTGTTTTAATTCAAATAGCACTCTTTAACGCACAATGATGAACATTGTGATGCGAGTATTTGTATTTGTTTGGGATTTTAATATAGCGCAAACAATAATAGTCATTTTGGTGGTATATTTTCTAAAATATGTGGACTTTTTAAACATTTCCTTAAATAATTATAGAATGAATTTTGGGTCTAGATTTACGCCACTCGGATATTTCTAATGATCATCCAGCTCGCTCGAACGGAGTTTCGGATTTTGATCAAAAAACGTTGTTTCGTGGTCTTGCAATGCTAACACTCTCTTTTCCTATCCATCGCATGTAAATTATTATTTGAAGCCCACTCTATAAGCCAGGGGCTTGTTTTTATTAAAGGGATAGTTGAGTTCTGGTAGGGAGAGTACAGTTTTGGTGAAACTGAATTTTAGTAACCAAAAACCTGCATCATTACATTACAAACTAATAAACCCCTCAAAAAAAGTTCGGAAACTCAAGTTTCATCGATCATATCTCTCGTATTTTTAAATAAGAATACTCGAAATCGGTGTCACAATAAAGCCTCATTATATACCTTTCAAACGATGCATTATGTGTAGTGATTATGCCAATTGGGGCGATTGCAGTAGCCCAGAGAATAGGGGGAGGCAGAAGTGAAATCTCGCAAAATGGCCCCAATGCATTCAATTTACGAGTGCAAGACTGTGTTGACCAGTTTTCTAAAGGTTAACATTCTATTGAATGCTGCAACCCTTTCCATTCATCAAAATTGTTGAATTTGATACCATTTTAATGGAAATTATCTCTTCCTTACGATGGCATATTAATCGTAAGGATTATGCAAATGGGGTGTGTGCAGCGAACCGGAATATGGAGATGGGTCGAGTGTGAAAATCAGACAAAAAGATATGGAGTTGACAACAAATCAGAGCGTTGCATTTTTTTCGAGCTTTTGGGAGGATTTTTTAGCATTTTCAAATAAAATATCATGATTTAAATTGATATCAACGGAAAGCCCAACAACTCTTCTGTATGAAAATGTGACATTTATAATGATTTTTGTAAAGGGCGGCTGCAGGGAGATGAATGTGGGGGAGCCTCAAAAGTGACCCATTTCAAAACGCTCTGATTTGGTGTCGGTATCTGTCTGTATACCATTGTGTAGAGGATGTAATGCGACTTGAATGAGTTGGCCATGAATGAGAGGAATTCAATTGAAAACGCATGAATAGTGCCTTGAAATCAGAGCGTTTCAAAATGGGTCACTTTTGAGGCTCCCCCACATTCATCTCCCTGCAGCCGCCCTTTACAAAAATCATTATAAATTTCACATTTTCATACAGAAGAGTTGTTGGGCTTTCCGTTGATATCATATTTGATCATGAATATTTTATTTGAAATGCTAAAAAATCCTCCCAAAAGCTCGAAAAAAATGCAACGCTCTGATTTTTTGTCAACTCCATATCTTTTTGTCTGATTTCACACTCGACCCATCTCCATATTCCGGTTCGCTGCACACACTCCATTTGCATAATCCTTACGATTAATATGCCATCGTAATGAAGAGATAATTTCCATTAAAATGGTATCCAATTCAACAATTTTGATGAATGGAAAGGGTGGCAGTATTCAATAGAATGTTAACCTTTAGAAAACTGATCAACACAGTCATGCACTCGTAAATTGAATGCATTGGGGCTATTTTGCGAGATTTCACTTCCTGCCTCCCCCTATTCTCTGGGCTACTGCAATCGCCCCCAATTGCATAATCACTACACATAATGCACCGTTTGAAAGGTATATAATGAGGCTTTATTGTGACACCGATTTCGAGTATTCTTATTAAAAAATACGAGAGATATGATCGATCAAACTTGAGTTCCGAACTTTTTTTGAGGGGTTTAGTTATAACTAGAAAGGAACACAAAATTACAAATGACGTAGTAAAGATCATGCTATCATTCAAAAACAGCCGTTAAAACGTAAGAGGGCGCTCTCTAAACACTCATCGGTTTCAACCATTTTGAATGAAATATTGTGCATGTGATGCTTTGTTGAAATAGGGATTAGATAGAGAAATAACCAACAACTATTTAAATACCTATTTTGTAATTTTTTGAAAAGAGGAAGCATTTTTTTGAATTTTTAACGGCTGGTTCAAATTCTCTAATAAACCTGGGGCCCCAGGTTTATTACAAATTTGTATATTTATGGATATTTCAGCCGTCTCTGAACCGATTTTTGATCAAACAAAGATGATTTTATTATCTAAATATTATGCTCTTTCAAATTTTACACTCAGTTTTTCATTACCTCACAAACAAAAAGTAGTCTAGCGCCCTCTCTACCGAAAACTCAACTATCCCTTTAAAGGATCTTAAAGGGATCTAGTAACTTTGTTGACAAATGCAAACAGTGATGCGTGGTTAATACAAATGTATATCGGTGTGATCAGATATGTCCAGAAAGTATGTGTGAAAATGGTACAATCAAAAATGCGAATTAATTTTCATGCACGACATAGGTGCCCCTTATTTCAAAATAACACCCATAACTGGCAATTTATCACAAACTATGCGGTAAGCTTCACACATGTAGTTGGTATGAACTGTGCTAAATCTGACTATTTCAAAACCATTTATCGTTTTTAGAGTGTTAAGATTATTAGCGTGCAAAACCCTGATAAGGCCTTTTAAATAGCCTATGCAAGACGATCTGATGTGAGCCATGTTTGACAGGTGGTTGTGACGGCCTTGCTATGTCCACGATTTAAGCATTGCATCATTATTACCATCTTCATCTTCACCATCTTGATCATCACCACACCCCTTTATCATCATCATCATCATCATCATCATCATCATCATCATCACCATCATCATCATCATCATCATCATCATCATCATCATCATTATCATCGAAATCATCTTCATTTTCATCCTCATCATCCTCCTCTTCTTCTTCCTCCTCCTTCTCCTCTTCATCCTCCTAATCAGCATCATTATTATTATCATCATCAGCATTCGTTATCATAGTCGTCGTCGTCGTCGTCATCATCATCATCATCATCATCATCATCATCATCATCATCATCATCATCATCATCATCATCATCACCAGCATTATCATCAACAACAACAATAACAATAACAACAACAACAAGGAATAGGGGAAGAACAACAACTACAACCGTACACCGTCGTGTTCTATTTCTTTAGATCCAAGGCTTAATACTCAAAGGGTTTGCTGATATTAATATTCAATAACAAGCAGAACGTGACTGCATGAAACAAGATCTTCCATTACATGGTCAACATCATCCGCTGTCTTGTTGTGTTGTTTATGGCCCGGTCAGATATCAACGGATAGCGGAAACGAATGCCCAACGAATAGAAAATTTGCGAAATGAAATTATCCGGTGATGAAAGTCGTCTCCATTGCTTTATGTACAAAACATAGAACAACGTAAACATCACCGGACAAGGAACGGACAAGAAACGCATATGAACGGATGGAACATTTAGCTCTCCGTTTGACGTCCGTTTACCGCAATCCGTTGATATGTGACCGGGCTATTCGAAGTTATTACATTATTCATGAGTTGACCATTAGGCGTTCCGAGTGAAATACAACCCCCCAAATGCCACCCCCAGAAGACATTAAGTAATGGACATCGTAATTGGAGAACATTAGTAGGGTCACCCAGAATTAATAACTAATTTCGAGGTCACACCATACTGTGAAACATTGTAGTAAGACCCACGTAATTACAACTTAGACATTATTATTTAACTCCTAACGTGCCAAGCTCGCATTTTTGCGAGTTCAAGACACACAAATGCCATAGAGCATTAAAATACCTGGCACGTTAAGAGTTAAAGGGATCTAGTAACATTGTCCGAATCCACAAAAACTTACTTAGAATTATAGTGGTTCTCTCATACCTTGTTGTATTGATACCACCAAATGAAGCATAGAACAGGTTTTTTTTTCTTCGAATTTCACTTCTGTTTAAAGTATATTAACAATTGAAGTGCTCGTTTTTTTATTTATTATTCACTGGATAGTTAATACTGTGTACAAAGTCAGTTCAACGAGTTGAGATTATCACTATGCATTTTGTACTATTACTCAGCTATATAACATCCATTTAATGTGAAATTTACACACATTACTCAGTGGACATATCAGATCACAACATTTTATCAACTATTCATCACTTTTTGCACATGTCAACAAAGTTACTAGATCCCTTGAATATAATCTACGCCTTCCCGTAAGTGCCACGATATTCCAGTATAGCTGCCACGTAACATTACAAATGACGATACGTGGCTCTTACGCTAAGCCTTTACGGGAAGGTATGACTTGCGAATCCGCAAATAACGGCCTATTGCTCAAATTATTGCTCTATATATATACATTACCATAGAATTAGATAATTGAACTTACAATTGTTATTTGATAATCAGCATTACCAAAATGTATAATAACGATGTTTTACAATGTGATTAAGTTTTCCATAATCATATCCAACGAACTCGATTTTTTAAACAGTTCATTCCAAATATCGATCACTACCTAAAACTATGATGGACGTCAAACGAATTGATCCAAGTTTTTTTTAAATTTCAGTCACGGTTATCTATGCCAATCGATCCGGATCTATTCGGGATTTCATTCGGAAACGGGTTTGTTTCTGACAGCTGCACTACTGACAGGGGATCGCAAGGGAGGAGAAATCATTTCTTTGTCATGATCCCTATTTCATCCACTTTACGTACATAATCTATTAAACTAATAATAACATAATAATATTCCTCGATTTATATAGCGCAATCGATCTGGTTACGCAGACCGAACGTGAAAAAGAGATTTAAGAAAATGGGGCAACTATCTGATT
Source organism: Echinarachnius parma (assembly GCA_037951105.1). Classification (NCBI taxonomy): domain Eukaryota; kingdom Metazoa; phylum Echinodermata; class Echinoidea; order Clypeasteroida; family Echinarachniidae; genus Echinarachnius; species Echinarachnius parma. The sequence continues at coordinate 149,153 of JBAMJV010003065.1, read as the reverse complement.
AGCTTAAATTGTTTTATTGTATTTCAGAAACCTGCACCTGTATCGTATTACCTCTATTAAAGAAAGATGGGTTAAAGTTTGAAATAAAAATGGGGTTGGTAATTTTCAATAATTTCTTACATGGTTGTAATGTAAGAAAGATCCTTTCATTACGAGTATATTATTAGACTCTTCTAAATTTCTGTTTGAAAATGGCTTTACCCAGACATACCAGAATAAACACAGAACAAGGGAATCAAGATTTAAAAAAAATAAAAAAAGTATAAAAACATCCATCAGTATTACATTTCCATCCTGAAGCTTGATCTCTTTTTTTATAAAAAATAACCTAATATAACATTCCTGTTCGCTTTCAATGTATTACTCTGACGCAAGTGGTGTATTCATTAGCGTTCAATTAAGGTCCCCGCCCAAATGGCGTAGCTACAGGGGGAGGGGTGGGGGGGGGGGGGGGTAGGTGGTCATGGAGGCACACGCCCCCAAATAATTTGACAAAAAAACAACTGTAAAATAATTGAACAACTAATCAAGATAAACATGGCCCCCATTGCAGAAAGAGATACAAACGATTGTAAGTTACAAATAATTGTAAGACAGACAATTTTTGCATTTCAACCAAATCAGATTTGCGCATTTAATCACAAGATCTGACTAACTTTATAATTAATTGCATCTCTTTCTGCAACGGGGCCTTATACTGTGCCTTAATAATTCACGTGCCCCCCCCCCCCCCCCCCCCCCCACGCTGCGCCAAACCTGAATGAAATAATCACAAAGCATCATCATCATAGCTGAGTACTTCAAGTGTTACAAGTGTATTTATTTAGAATATAGTTGGTAAAATTGATTGCTTTAGATACTTGACACCGTCGTTAGAACCAAACGTGTCCGCGATGGGCAATAAGAAAATATGTTATACCAATACTACCGCGTCACAAATGCGTCACAGACATTCTTACGTAAAAATAAGAAAACTTTAACGATGTGCATCACTTTATAGTGTAACCATAAGTATCTACCAGATTTATTTGCAATGCCAAACATCTCTCTTAGGATACTCTTGACATTATTGTTAATTTCTACTTGTTTTTGTTTAGGGGGGGGGGGGGGGGGGGTCGGGGTGAAGACCACAAATAAAATTAAAATGTGACGTATGGTTAAAATATATCAATGCGAATTGTCATATAGTGACAAATAATTATTTGTCATGTGGCTTAATGCACTGGTCTTCACCAATTTCATGCCCGGAAATTATAATTATCGCTATGATGATTTAGTCCCAATATGAAACGATTTTGCCCCAAAATGGTGTTATATTGCCCTATAAAGTGCCATGAAGTTGACATTAGCTTTTCCGAATATGAAATTATTTTGCCCGAATATCGATCAATTTTGCTCGTATACTTACATGTTTTTCCCGAAAATGAGAGGTTTTGGCCTGAATATTGCTGTTTTCAAAACTCTGGCGGGTGAGGATGGGGGTAAGGGGTACCCCCCCCCCCCCCCCTCCAAGACCAACACACCGCATCGTTTGCTTATGCCCCCATCACGAATAGAGTAAGTTGCAGCTAGTCCCATTCAATCTCAGTCGCAGCTCGTCGTAAGATGTAATTCTCTTTGCCTTAGTAACATGTTCACATCAGCGGTAGATAACATTAAACCCTCATACTGCATGTTACACATATTGAATCTTCGTAGTGTGATCCCAGTGTGATCAGTGTTTTCACACTGTGTACCATAGTATGATCAGTGTTTTCACACTGTGTACCATAGTATGATCAGTGTTTTCACACTGTGTACCATAGTATGATCAGTGTTTTCACACTGTGTACCAAAGTGTGATCACAATGCTTTCACACTGTGTCCCATAGTGTGATCACAATGTTTTCATACTGTGTACCATAGTGTGATCACAATGTGATCACAATTTGTTCACACTGTGTACCATAGTGTGATCACAATGCTTTCACACTGTGTACCATAGTGTGCTCATAATGTTTACGCACTGCAGTATACCATAGTGTGGTCACAATGTTTTCACACTGTGTACCATAGTGTGATCACAATGTTTACACACTGTGTACCATAGTGTGATCACAGTGTATACCACATTGTGTACCATAGTGTGATCACAGTGTGTACCATAGTGTGATCAGTGTGTTCCACATTGTGATCACAGTATGTTCACACTGTGTACCTTAGTGTGATCACAGTTTATACCACTTTGTGATCACAGTGTGTTCGCACTTTGTACCACAGTGTGATCATCTTGTTCACAGATTGTGTTGTGTATTGACATTATGAAAAATGCTCAAATTTAAGCAATATTAACACACTCCATAAGTGTATTCACAAGTGTAGATAATTCTGTGAATACCACAGTCTGCTCAGTGTTTTCACAGTGTGTTCAGAACGCTGTGTTTATTGACATTATGTAAATGCTAAAATTTAACCAACTTAGCATACGATACTCCGTGTGTACACACTGTGTCACACTGTGCTCTTTCTGGTAGCGCATGGCAGTGGGGCTGCCCACCCCCCCCTTACCGAGAGTTTTGTAATAGACAGTATTTTGATACAAAGTCAGTAACTGACTTTCAGGGTCTTTTGCCAAAAAAATAACTGTTATTTTCGGGCAAAAGACCGTGAAATTGACAACCAGGGGGTGTAATAGATGAGAAGTAGAGAGGGGGAGGGGATATTTTGTACATGGAATGCTAAAAGCCTTTTCTTTTCCTTTTCAAAACAGCGGGAGGAGTCGTATACATGTATGTGCTCCGCCAGATGCTACCTACTCCAATGCGTGCCACCAACGCACACTAGTATATAATACAACATTCATTTGGTTAAAAAGGTCGTATTACCATGTTGATTGAAGAGGAAAGTCGTACACACGTGGAAATTTAATAAACACGCAAACTTTGTTAAAGGTTTAGAGTGTCTTACGTAACGCCTACACATGTAATTACATATCGAAAGAGCATATGACTTTTCAAAATACTTTATTAATACGATATATAAAGATACTTTCTAAATATCAAAATGGAAAGAAATACCATCTTTCTGGCTTTAGGATGATTCCGCTTTTATGTTTTTTTTCTAAAACTAAACGTAACTATATATTCGTACACGCGTGCACTCACGACCTTTATCGAATATGATTGATTAACGCGAATGCGAGGTGCGCAATGGCACTCAAAATAAAATGCGATATCCCAATGAAATAAATAGACATTTGTAGGCTTGGATAACATAATTCGTATTTAGAATGATTGATGAAATGAGGGGGCAACCTTATAGAGTTGTTTAATGATATCCCCTTTCGGGATGACGGATTGTGACGGACGACAAATAGCAAACCATGTCGGAGCATTTGCGAGGGAAATTAATCGTCTTCATCAGCAAAGTTGGTGAAACCTAACATGTCGCCTTAACATGATTAAGACCTGGGTTCGACTCTCGAGAAAATGAATTACAACTCGCTCTGTTTCAACTGGAACCAGGGGCGTACCTATATAGAGAAGAAGAAAAACATAGCCCCTTAATGCCTACCCCACCCCCTTTCTGGGGAACCTAAATTAAATTAAATACAATGAAAATGTATTCTTGTTGTTATAATAAATTACATTTTACTGAAAGCTTGTAACCTCTACGTTTTGTGGATTTCCATATTTTAGATAAATATTTTTGTGTAATTTCTTTAATGATTATATTCGATATTCATAATTTGTTGGAAACTAAACAATTAAATTAAATCGAAATTAAGAAATATATATATATATTACCCCAAAGTAATTTCTGGACGCACGGTACGTCCTTGTTGTGAAACACATTGTCACGCCTCCTTGGTCCTAATATCTTCTCTGCCCCCCCCCCCCCCTCACACCCCCTCTTTAGGCCATTACCCCTCCACTCACCCCTGTTTGGTTTCACCCTTGTAGCTAAGGGATTGTCTGGAACGCATGTATAGGCCTAGCCTTTAGTCAAGGCTCTATATGGCTTGGAGATTCTCTATGCGATCGCGAGCTAGCTAGCTGTGACAGAGCTATACGACACGGGGTCAGCGAGCGGGACTTCGCGCAAGCGCTCGATGTGTTCGCTTCGCTCACGATGCTCGCTCCGCTCACGTAATTGTGCATATAGCGTGAGAGTCTTAACGAAAGACAAGTATAGGCCTTGAGGGCAGAACAAGTGTTACACAATAGTCTTTAGATGACAAATTAATTGAAGGACGGCGTGTCATGTTGCTATGGCAACGCATCTTCAAAACGGACACCAATCGTCTTCCATCATTACCACGCATCATCATCATCGTCGTCGTGAAGTCACCTCTCGGAAGAGATGGGGCAAATGAGGTGTTTGAAATTATCATACCATCAGGAGAAAACATCAGCAGAAAACTTCGATTATGTTTATTCGATTATATTATATCAACTCTTACAACGATTGTGCTCCAACCTCATAGCATATGATGATACTCAGTTTGTATATAATGATAGTAATATTTTCGATTTATAAAGCGCCTAATATGATTGATATTAATCTCTAAGCGCTTTACAATGATATTATTACCCCGGTCATCGGATGCATACTGTAATCAATTTAGCACACAAAGTGCAAGTTGTCTACTCCCTGGGGAGCATTCCAGTCTGGCAACCTTGTAGGTACACACATAGCCCATGACACATTGCCGTCCATATACGCTTGGAGTATGACCCTGGTCGCTAAACCAGTAGTTAATCACACGCAATTATCGTGCGCACCATTCCAACTCCCCTGGGATCATACTAGCCAAGATCAGCCCAAACGAAGATAACCATAAAACTAGTAAGCGAAGGCTGCGAAAGGGTTAACCGAAATTATATTATAGGTTTTCCCGCTCAATTTCGCGATTGTGTCAATCGAATTGATAATAGGAGCAAACGAATTCGCGCGATTTGCGATCGCCGTACCAAAGCAGCATTCGAATTCGTAAATAGTCGTTCAAAATCACGTAGGAGCAAGTGAATTTGCACAAAGTGTATACCTTTTCATCAATGGTCATTCGAATTCGCGAAAGGCCGTTGACAGTTGGCTGCACATTCGCGAATTCGAATGCCCATAAATGAACTTCTGTGTCTATTCACGAAAGCGTGTGCGTATGCATGAATTCGCATGCACTTATTGGGAATTTGGAAGACCGATACCAACGATTACGCGGCAACGCGCGAATTCGAATGACCCTAAATGAATTCGATTGAAAAAAGTGCAAAATTGAGCGGGAAAACCTATACTTGTATTTGCAGTCCATGCTTCGTACCGTGGCTGCAATACCCCTAATTATTTGGAGATAATAATTATTAAGAGATAATGATGACGTATACTATCATTATTATTTTAATGCACAAGGACATAATATTATATATTTTTTTCCAGACAATCCAATTATACGATAAGATTATATAAGATGCAAAGCGCAGAGAGAATTTGTAACAATATGCGCTATAGTAATTGATTTAATGATCATCATTACGATGTTATAATTAGACGACTTGTCTGGCTGAAATAAATTGATGATGCTTGTCAATTTTCTAAGAATCCCGGGTGAAAAAAGAACGCGGACCATGAATGCCCGCAGGTAAACCTTAAGATAGAGTATGAAGAAAATTGAAAATTGAAAATTGAAAATGGAAAATTATGCAATTATGTTCGTACAAATATTCTACTCGTTACGCTGAAGGTGACGCACTATGCGTCTATTAACGGAAATACATTGTCGTAATTTTTATCTCAATAAAGAGCAACGAATAAGAAACACTGATACATTAAAGAAATATAAACGTGAGGAAAAGAGGCGACATTTTACCGGCATGGTAAGACTTCAGGACAGTCCATCTTTGTTGTTGTTAAAGAAGAAGAAATAATCGAAAAGGCAACTCTTAGGTCAGAATTCTGATCAGTGGGACAAATTTCGTCCGGGCTAAAGTTATCCCACTAATGAGAATGTTACCCCCCCCCCCCCCCAACACACACACACACACACACACACACACACACACCGCCATCAGCACGTTGAAAAACACTTTCTTTCCATTTTCTGTATAAGGAGAAGACAAAATTTGACTATTTTGTTTAAATTGCTTGCCAGCTCAGTCATCATAACAATTGTTCGGCATACCTTAAGGGTAATACCACTCGTTAGGGACTTATTTATCGTACATGTCAAGGCTTCCCTTCGTCCTTACCCTTCAAGTCTCACATGTATTTTAAATTTAATCCTACGCATTTACATAAATATATCGTATCCACACACAAAACAGCACCGACCCTATAATTGCATTAGGGTGTTTTCACATGTCCCGGGATAACGTAAACGGATGCCCGGCGGATAGAACATTTTGCAAAATCGAATTATCCGGTGATGAACGCCGTCTCCATTGCTTCATGTAAAATCATTTCAGCCGGATAAAACAACGAACATCGCCTGTCAAGAAACGCATTTGCCGAACAAGAAACGGGCAAGAAACGCAAACAAACGGAGACGAACGGATTGAGAAAAAAAAATCCTCTCCGTCGGGCGTCCGTTAACGCTATCCGCTGATATGTGACAAGGGTTTAAAAACGATATTAACTATTGTGTGAAATTAAACCCGACCCAAATTACTCTCCCTATAGGCACGCAGTAGCTAGACGCCAGGTATTAACCCCTCATCTACCAAATCTACGCAAGATTGTGTGGATAACTACCTATAAATTGTTACGTACCGAAAGAGTTCACGTAAAAAACAATGAGTTGACATTGATATAGCGTGATCGGGCTGATAAGAGGAAGGGGGTGGGCGAATGATTTGGGGAGGGGAGGCGGGGACCTCATGTGCTATGTCTTCATTTGATACAGATTTCCACCCCCCCCCCCCCCCCGTGCCCCCTCCCCCATAGCTATTCCATGGCATGACTGCGTGTACTAGTTAACGTTTAAATAAAATTGGTAAAACAACGCTAAATAATAAAACAAAACAAAACAAAACGTTGTGTTTGTAGGTGTTATTAATCTAGATCCTTTTTGTTAACAAAAAAAAAGAAACTCGCGGTATAATTTCAATGCTTATTTTGACGAAATTGCAAATATGATTATGCTTCAAAGTCCGCCTTATCCTTTGTGATATTTCTTTTTTCACAAAAGACGTGACATAAGAAGGTCGTATTACCAATATATCAATTAATGAATTGCTGGAAAGCGATATTTCCGCGGGACTTTGAATAAAGTTATTTTCTTGGACATGTATCATTCTTAATATAATATCATATTTAGGACAAAATATAGAATTAGGGCTGACCTCAATATTATATTACAATGGTGTTGTTTTTTCTGGGGAAAGTTGAAACTTTTTGTTGTAAGTGCGAACAATAGAACAAGGAATGACCTTTATTCACTGTACATTTCATAGCAAATAAAGCATTACAAATAGCATTGATAACGTTTCGTTTACGTGAGACATCGCAGATTTGTATATTGTTATAAATATGACCAAATATAGCATCGGGAATGAACTCAATATGACATAATTTCTGCGGGAAAATTATCACTTTTTGGGTCAGTGAACACACTTCAGCTTCGTGTTAAATTACAAAGGTAGAACATGGAATGAGTTAAAATTGTTTTCACAGCAAATAAGTATTTACAATTTATGTTGAAAACGTTTCTTGGGCGTTTCTCTTACTATACGAGATACATAACAAATGTGTTTCTTATTACAAATATGTTCAATTATAGCATTAGGACTGAAATCAACAGCATGAATTATATATGAATAGTTGTTATATCCCTCATGAGATCGTTTTACCATTGAATTTGACAAACGATAGTTTTGGACAACTCGCAAAATAACGTGACCGGGGCGTTAGTAAAAAAATTAACTCTAAAAGTTCGTTACGCGCTCGTTCCATAGATCATGTGTTTAAGCAAAATGCACACGCGATCAAATTTGTGCAGTACTCTATGGCGCACACGTTCTAGTCACGTGATTGCCCTTGTTGGTAAAAACTATTCACCTAGGAAGAAGAACGCCAAGACAGCCAATAAGCACATCCGTGGGAGCGCTAGCACGCATTCATCGCGTATGTGCGCAACTGCCAGCGCGTTGGTGCGCACTCAGTTTTGCGTCTTTGAGATTGTATGCGCAAAATAACAATGACTTTAAGCGTATTAGATGCGCCGTGGTTCTGGAGGCTCATACTGGCTTCATTAATGTCGATTGATTTTTATATCAAAATTTACAAGCGATTTTATGAAATATTCAAGAGATTTTCACTTATTTTGCTATAAGCTGAACACAATCACTGATATTGATGAGTGATATAAAACAACTAACGAATGTGCTTGATTGTGATAGGCAATCTATTACCTCGGTGGGCTCAAAATGACTATTACCCTCAGCTACGCTTCGGGTAATAATCATTTTGAGCCCACCTCGGTAATAGATTTGACTATCACAAGAAGCCCATTCGTTAGTTGTATATTATTATATCCCTCATAAGATCGTTTTACCATTGTATTTGACAAATGATAGTTTTGGACAACACGCGCAATCCCCGCGCAATCACTTGACCGGGCTGTTAGCAAAAAATTAACACTAAAAGTTCGTTACGCGTTCGTCCCATAGATCATGTGTTTAAGCAAAATGCACACGCGATCAAATTTGTGCAGTGCTCTATGGCGCACACGTTCTAGTCACGTGATTGCCATTGCTGGTAAAAACTAACACCCTAGGAAGAAGAACGCCAAGACAGCCAATAAGCACATCCGTGGGAGCGTTTAATAGCACGCATTCATTGCGTATGTGCGCAACTGCCAGCGCGTTGGTGCGCACTCGGTTTTGCGTCTTTGTGATTGTATGCGCAAACTAACAATGACTTTAAGCGTATTAGATGCGCCCAGGTTCTGGAGGCTCATCTGGCTTCATTAATGTCGATTGATTTTTATATCAAAATTTACAAGCGATTTTATGAAATATTCAAGAGATTTTCACTTATTTTGCTATAAGCTGAACACAATCACTGATATTGATGAGTGATATAAAACAACTAACGAATGTGCTTGATTGTGAAAGGCAATCTATTACCTCGGTGGGCTCAAAATGACTATTACCCTCAGCTACGCTTCGGGTAATAATCATTTTGAGCCCACCTCGGTAATAGATTTGACTATCACAAGAAGCCCATTCGTTAGTTGTATAATCAACGTCTGAACAAAATGTAGAGCAGGGAATTTATCCAATTCTATGCCGGGGGAAGATGGTTATAGAAAGAGGGATTTTCACATCACATTAATGGCAGATTAACTATAGTTATGGGTGTAACGATGATTAGGGTGAAAAGATCAAAGCGATAGGATAACTAGCGCGATATGTAATTGGGTTGGGGTTAAGGTTATGATATAAGTTATAATTCATTTATTGCATTCATATGTTTGTTGTATGTTTTATCCGCTTCATCCTCTTCAAGGTTGTGAAGAGGATGAGTTACAGTAACTGTTAATAATATTATTCTCTGGATCTTCAGTTTATAAGTTGATTTCCTACTTTTAGAAGATCCTTCCATTTCCATATTTAAATGTAATGTACTCTAATCTTGGTTTGTATTTTATCACTATTGTACCTTTTGTTGTAATATGCTTTCTTGTCGATTTACCTTGTGATGTTTTTAACGGAATGGTGAATAAAGTTTCGAGTTTCAATAATGTTTAACAATATTTTTTTGTACGGTAATTGAAGGTGAAACGCACTTTCATCTGCGAACAAAAAAAATAAACCTTTCATTTATATATATATATATATTAAATAAATGTACCTTCATATTATGGAATAAAGAAAAAAAAAGGAACACACACGGCCATTTTGAATTCTCAAAAAGCGTCAATACTTTAACATTTTTAAAGGAATTACTCACCGTATATTAATTAAATATTATTCCGAGAAATAACAGATTATCAACATGTCTACGATGTCTTTGATTAATAACAATTCTTATATAGATTATATCTTATTCCATCCACTCGGCACCTCTGGGATTAGATTAATTATTACTGCGGGAGCAAATATATTTCGCTTAGTCGTATTCCAAACGGTACTACTCTCAAAGTAAGGAAGAACAGAGACACGTTTAATTCTTCTCGGAGAGATTCGAATTTCAGATGACAAAGACAGCGTTACAAACAGATTTGTCTTTCTTCATTAAATTGTATTCATGTCTGAAGGAAGGATACAGATTGCGGGAGAAGGGTGCTGGGGAGGTTTCGTAGAAAGAAAAAAGAGGAAGTTCGTGGAATCCATGTGATATGTATGGGTCCCGTTGCAGAAAGAGATACATTCGATTGTCAAGTTACAATTAGTTGTAAGTCAGATCATGTGACTAAATGCGCAAATTTGATTGGTTGAAACGCGCACATTTTGGAACTTACAATTGATTGTAACTTACAATCGATTGTATCTCCTTCTGCAACGGGACCCAGAACCGTAACGTATCAGAGGAAGAGGAATAAATAATATCTTTCAACTCGAAGTGATTTGATTTGAAGATGCAAAAAGGCAGCATTGAAAACAGCTTTATTAACAAAAGTTGTTTGACTGTATATTCAAATTAAGACATGGTTTAATACAAGGGAAGGATGATGATGAGAAAGAAAGAACATAGGAAGATTAAAGAAGAGATTCTTGGAATCGAATTGATCTGAACGGTAACATCTCAAAGAAACAGAAATAAGAAATATCTTTCAACTCGAAATGATTTTATTTTAAGATGACAAAATGCAGCATTGCAAACAGCTTTATTAATTAAAGGTTATGCGACTGTACCCAAAGACAGGCTAAATACTACAAGAAAAGCGTGCTTCGAGATGAAGATAAGAGGTTTCGTAGAAAGAAAAGAGGACGACTATTGAAAAAGTAGGTTCGTGACATCGATGTGATCTTAACGGTAACATCTCATAGAAAGAGAAAGAAATACTATCTTTCAACTTGCAATGATTTGATTCCAAGATGAAAACATGCAGCATTACAAACAGCTTTTTTTAATCAAAAGTTATGTGACTGCGTTGATTCCAAAGACGGACTAAATACAGCTATAAGAGAAGGATGGTGGAGATAAAGAAACAAATGAAGGAAGACCAAAAAAGAGGCTCATGGAATCCATGTGATCTAGGCCCCGTTGCAGAAAGAGATGCAATTAATTGTTAGTCAGATCACGTGACTAAATCCGCACACCTGATTGGTTCAAATTTTGATTGGTTCTGACTGACGATTATTGCAATTTTACAATACGATTGCAAGTCTTTCTGCAACGATACCCATAACAGTAATTATCTCAAAGAAGGATAAACAATAATTATTATTTCATCTCGAAATTATTATCATGCAAGTTGACAATGGAAGCATTACAAATAGCAATTATTAATCAGATTTTGTTTATACCTTAAGGATTAACAGGAAAAAGGAGGATGATAAATACAAATGTAAAGGGGAAGGGGGGGGGGGGGGCGGGACACGTGTACTCCACGGATGTGTACAAAATAATAGAACATGAATAATAAGGGCACTGAGTGTTACTTCTTTTTTGCTCATTCTTTCTTTCAATTTAATCAGTATTGATCTGATGTTGAATGCTATAATTGAATATTTTGTATTCTCATCGAAAAAAAATGGAACAAAATATCATTAATTGGATTGAGACTAGAGGTGATTCGATCCTTTAACATAACATAATACAACAGACAAGGATAATTACACTGAGGAGCCACTAATGGAATCCCTAATGGAATGAGAAGACGAAGTGGTGATCCCTTCTTGGGAATCGTTAAAAGAAAAACAAGGCAAATATTGAATATCACTTTTAATTATTTCCCTTGTGGCGTATTAAAATGATTACAATAACATATACGCTCACGAGTACAATCGAAGAACAGGGTCGTATGGTTGTGTGTACGTGTATTCGAGGGTGTAATATACCCCAATTAATTGTATTGGTATATTAGACTTATACAAATAATCAGACAGAGTTATCGTTACAAACTTCAATCAAAATAATACAAAGGAATGATATTACAAATGAGTTCTTTATTGTAGAGTTTATCACGCCCCCTGAGCATTATTGTAATAATCATACGGTCCACCGTGTGAATATTATTATTTTATTTGCTTAATGAAAAACAATGATCACAAAAGTCATGTAGATAACACGTGAGTTGAGTGAGAAGATTGATATAAATGACAAAACTACTTGAATATACTGCAATAGTTTAATTTTCTTTTCATAGTAATCACGTGTCCGTGAACAGCATGCAGGATCATCAAATAATATTCCCTAACGGACCAATTAAATGTGTGCTTTTTTCGACGTGACACGCGACGGACAAAGTATAGATTTATTGTATTAATTCAGATGTTTATCTTAACAAAATGATGTACAAATTTTCTTTTTCATATTTTGCGATATTTTTTCATTGTTACTTTTTAAAGAATCATAGAAAATTTACTTTTTCATGATGATAAATACATTTCCGAAAAATAATGATTCAGGGATTTGATTTGGATGGAAATCATACATTCATCTCAGATAATTTCCTGACGGACTAATTTAGATGTCGTTCGAGTGTGATACTTTCAAATCCAAAAAGCCAAATCGAATAAATATTCACCCAAACTAATCATGCTTTGCGCTGCCTTGTGATATATTTAAACAATTCCATTTCCTTTGCATAGGCGTAGGAGGCGGGGGTTGGCTGCAGCCCCCATGATTTTTGTATATAGACGGCCATAATTATTTGGGGAAAATAGTACCCAACAATTGGGCTAATGCATGTCATAATTAACGCAAAGTCATAATTTCACATTCGGGCAAAAGCATGTCTCATTTGGGCAAACTAATATCGTATTCGGACAAACTCATATCATATTCGGGAAAAAATAATGTCATATTATCTTTGGGCGGTTAAATTGCAATTGAAATTGGAAGTGAAAATGGAGAAAAACAGTATTCGGGCAAAAGACATATCAGCCCTCCCCCCCCCCCCCCCGGAAAAACAAAAATTGCCCCTTCGCCCATGCTCCTGTACTTGGATGAATATTACTATTTAGTTAATTACAAGTACTGATATAGTGTTGCACTTAGAAAAACTTAAACAAAAAAGATTATTCAATTTCGAATTTATAAGAAAACTGACAAGTGTTTTTTAAGGGTTAGTTAGGGTTAGGGTTAGGGTTAGGGTTAGTGTTAGGGTTAGTGTTAGTTTGCCATTGACATGATTGGTGAAATAATATATGCAGCTCCGCGAAAAACCCGCGTGCATTTAAATTATAAATTTAGATTGGACATACTTCTGACCTTTTTGACATTTTGCCTATGGAGTCCAGTGAGGGCTTTTGCTTAATTGGAAATCATGGAGATTTGCTATAACAGTAAAATGGTGTTCGTGAGATGTTACTTTAATGACTATATCGTACACTTGCTACGCGTGACTGTATTATCTGCCAATCATGGCGTGCTTAGTCTTAGAAATCCGACATGTCCGAGGCGTAGGGGCTAGGCCCTGCCGGAAAGAACATGCTCATCCACAGTGTGAACCACAGTGTGAACACACTGTGTTTTACAGTGTGTTCCACAATGTTAAATTTGAGCGTTTTCACAGTGTGAAAGCCAACTCACACTGTGAACACACTGTGACCACACTGTGAAAACGCTGTGAACACGCTGTGAACACACTGTGAGGTCACTATCGCCACAGTGTGAAATTGCCTGCGTCCACAGTGTGTAAACTAGTGTACTCACACTCGGCAATTGCACAGTATGTTCACAGTGTGAGTTTGTTTACACACTGTGAAAACGCTCGAATTTATCATTGTGGTCTGTGAAACACGGTGTGTTCACATTGTGTTCAAACTGAGGATGAGTGTGTTCTTTCCGGAAGGGTTGTTCTGCCTTCCCGTTATTAGTGATATTACAACCTTGGTACCAGCCCACCCACCCATCTCCCCCCCCCCCCCCCCCCCCCCCCCCCCCCCCCCCCCCACACCACCGCGTCCCCCAATCTGGAGAGATTTTAAGACATTAATGTTCGGTATTAACGCATAATATATCCGGATTATCCTCCTTTTTGTCTAAATCTGTCTCGAATCTTCTTTTCGGGCAACATCATGTCATGTTATTTGGGGGTTAATCATGAATTTTGGGATAAAATCATTCATTTTTCTGGCAGAGTCTTCTAATTTACGTGCTAAAAATTGTAATGAAAGAAGGAGAAATTTCCCCAGCTGCCCCCCCCCCCCCCCCACTCTGGTATTAAATCAAAAATCCCCTGCACTTTTTTTGCGCTCAATATGTATTATTGACTGTTCTAAAAAGGACACCTGGAGGGTGTTTCACAAAGCACTTGTCGACTCGACAAATGCCATTTCTATGACAAATTTGTCATGATGACAAATAATTTCTTTGTGAAACACCCTCCTGGCTTTATAATATCATATTTTGCACATGGGTTTTTCTTTTAACATTCCCCTCTCCCTTTCCCCCTCAATTCAATGCTGCATTTAATCTATCATAATACATATTGATTTACTCATACATTTGATGTTAGCTCATTCATTCATGCCACAGTTTCTTCATCTTCCATGATATTTGGATTTTTCTGCTTCCTCGATTCGATCTTTTCAAATTTAACCTTTTTGCTTTGAATCGCTCGTCCTATTTCTGTCCATTATTAAAGCTAATGTAGCGTACTCGCAGAATAACTTAATTTAAAAAGAAAGTATTTAGAACCCTTTTTATCGTAATGCAATGATAACATTATTGCGAGCAGCAACATAATATCAACAATTATTACGCATTTAAAGTTTGTCACTCGTTTGAATGTTGATGGCGGCTTAAACATTCATAACTAGGCTATTTTGTGCGCACTATATACGATCGAGCCCATGGTTGGGCCATTGTGTATTTCGCACCGCGCGCTAGGCATTCGGACGATGACTTTTCGCGTCTAATTTACGTTACGAACGTCCTTTAAAAAGGCTGAACCTACAAGTTTATAATCAATAGACATTTGTTTGTAATTTGATTGTTATTTATACTGGCCAGTGTAACGTTTCGAGAAAAAAATTATCGTAAATCCCTTAATTACTTTAATGTAATGACCTATTACAATATTTCAATTTTGTCCTTGGCACTTTGCCAGAGCATGTAACAAAGGTGACGAAATCAACGGAGATGACATTTATGAGTAGGCATTACTCAATAATACCTTCTACTTGTATTGATTTTGACTGTTATCTTGTTTTACTCTCGTTTCATGTCTGCAACACAAAAAAAAAACATTGTCGTAGAATAGAACTGTCTGTTACCATGGTGACAAAATTAGTTATTGATCGGGAAACAGCTTAAGAAATCATCCTTGACATTATTCCTAGTACTGTATACGAAATATACACGGGTATAAGTTAAAACATGAAACCCGCAAGTCATGTTGAATATGCATGTAGCCGCAATTATTGCTATTAGATTCAGTACTTAAAGGGATAGTTGAGTTTTGGTATAGAGGGAGCTACAGAACAGAATTTGTTTGTGAGATAATGAAAACCTGAGTGTCAAATTTGAAAGAGAATACAATTTCAACGACAGAATAAACTTTATTTGATCAAAATCGGTTCTGAAATGGCTGAAATATCCATAAACATAACCATTTGTAATAAATGTGGGGCCCCTCAATAATTCGATAATTTTGAACAAGCCGTTAACAATTTAAAAAAAATGCTTCCTCTTTTCAAACATTTACAAAAGAGATCACATGCACACTATTTTATTTAAAATGGTTGAAACCATTGACTTTTTAGAGAGCACCCTTTTGAGTTTTAACGGCTCTTTTTTTCAATGATAACAGGCTGTTTACTTAGTCGTTTGTAATTTGTTATTCCTTTCGAGCATGGTGGAGTTATAACTATTAGTTTGTAATGTAATGGTGCAGGTTTTGGTTACTAAAGCTCAGCCTTACCAAAACTGTACATCCCCTTTATCTCATCATGCCTAAGACATTACAGTAATGTTGTTTATGCACTGTGTGTAAAGCATAACCGGCGAGGTGTGCGACTTATTTTTTAATTTAATTTGTTTTTCTCTTTCTAATATTAGACTAACCTCCATCTTCATTTAACAATTCATCGATCGGATATTCTCTCTTATACATAGAAACAAAAGTAAATATATTCCACTGGATTTACTATTTAATTAAAATCTACATCATCGATTTATCTCTGTACGTTTAACATCAAGGTCATCATCACACGCCGTGAACTGCTTACCAACTATATTTACATTTACAGAACAGTATGAAACAAACATAACAATACATTATTGATGACTAGCAAGAAATCTGCTTGTAAAGAAAAGACCCAAACAACAATGCTCAAGATAGGAACCAGATGTCTTTTAACCTTTAAATTTTACTGACCTATTAGCATGATTAAGCTATGTGGTCTCCAGAACCCAACTCACACTCGAATTAAAGGATAAGTGCATAATTCCCATAATTTCTAGTTTTATATTCCCTCTTGGGTATCACCAATAATGGAAATATTCCTTTTTTTTAACCACTAACATCTGTATTGATTGTACACTACATGCTTCCATGTTTTATAATCGGTATCACATGCAATATAATTTGATTGGCAATAACACAAGCAGGTTACGAAACCACTGACATAGCAGCAGATTCACAACATCGCTACCATTACATAACCCACTTTTGTTAGTGCACGCTCAGGTGTGCTCCGATGACATTTCATGCGAAACATGGCCGCCTCAAGTGTCCAGTCAAAACAGTTGATAGTGGCTTAGAAAAATGCATTATTCCCATACCCAAGAGGAATACGACAAGGGCCCCGTTGCAGAAAGAGATACAATCGATTGTTAGTTACAATTAATTGTATATCAGAAAATTTGCGCGTTTCAACCAATCAGATGTGCGCATGATCCGACTTGCAATCGATTGCATCTCTTTCTGCAACGGGGCCTAGAAGTGAAAGGGATTATGCACGAAACAGTAAAGTGAGTGTTAAAGGTAGTTCAGATTCATCAAATGAGATGCGCGGCGCCATCTTGCATACGCGTTGCGCACGGTGCGTAATGCACATTAGTTCAGTGTCATGCGGTGCGCGCAAACTAGCCCAGTTCAAAATGGCGACCCGCTATGTAGCATCCCCACGCTTGATGCCCTTTAACTCCGGTGTTTGGCTCCCCTTTAAACAAAGCTCGCATCGTCCTATATCTAATTGTTCTCATGGCTTCGCTATATTAATGAATCCACCAATGAAACACACACCATTCAATTTCTCAACCTCCTCCTCACACGCCATGAAATCTCAATTACCCTTGAAATACCCTTCCTGGAAGTCATTTACATGTATTAGTATGCCTCATGCTGCCCATTACGGAAGATGTTGCCCTCCAATATAAATATATTGCACATGATCAGTTTGACTGTGTCCTCACACTCCTTGGAATCTCAATAACCTAAAGATTATCCTTTCAAACATGTCCTTTGCGTGCATCTGGGAGCACACTGCCCCCTTTGCTTCAAAGCATGCTCTACATATTGCCCCTTGTTAGGTTTGACCATGTATATAATAATAATAATAATAATACTAATAGGTTCGATTTATATAGTTACATATTATTAACCCGACCATAGAATACAAACAAAAAACGAGCAGGGTGACTTAGCGGTTAGAGTGTCCGCCTCATGGCGGACCCAGGCCGGGTCATACCAAAGACTCAACGAATGGTACATTCTGCCTTCTAGTCAGGCGCTCGGCATTTATAGAATGGAGAAGGGAAAGTTAATCACACGAGTTACCAGAGGACTGGCGCCCTTCTGTAGCTTTCGCTACATTTAGTAGACGTGTGGCCTAGGGCTAATGAATCGGAGATAGGTGCCGCCTTATGTGCCAAAATTGGCACGGGAAAGACTTTAACTTTTTTTAAACATAGGATAAAATGCGCCGTTTCCACTCCCTGGCGAGCATTCCTAGCATATACCCCCTTCCCCCATCCAGATATCGATGATACCCGACACTCCGTTTCTTAGCCTCCTCGCGCGCCTTGAAATATCAATTACCCTCTGATAATCATTTCAAGCACGTCCTTTGCGTGCATTTGGGATCATACAACCCCCCTTGCTTCAAACCACGCCCCCCCCCATCATTGCCCATATATTATTGTCCCCATGTCTACACCCCCATCCATATATCGATGACATGACACCCCGTTTCTTAACCTCCCCACACGCCTTGCAATCTCAATAACCTACTAATTATCCTTTCAATCGGATATGAAACGGAAGGAGAAACGGTAGAGTAGGACTAGGTCTGACCATGGCTACTACACCCCCCCCCCCTACCATCCATATATCGATGATACCTGACACCCCGTTTCGTAACCTCCCCACACGCCTTGAAATCTCAATTACCCTTTCAACACGTTCTTTAACTGCACGTACATGTATTTTGTCATGTGGTTCACACTTCTTCATCGTGAGAAATGTTGCCGCATCCCTTTTTGCTTTTTTAGAAGAAGTTCGGATTCGTAAACATGGTAAATCTGACGCGCGGTGCCATTTTGCGATCCCCTTGAATGCACACGGCATAATGCCCACTGCATCAGTGTTATATGCACTGCGCGCAAACTACTAGCCTTGTTCAAAATGGCGACCCGCGGTGAAGTATCCCCAACGCTTGATGGCTTTAAACCAAGTTACCATATGTTGTGTTTGTTAACTAACCTACATGATGCCATAACAGTAACCATCAGCCAAGTCTAGGCCTAATCCAAAACCTAAACCTAGACCCCGTTTACAGTGCAGGGCCGGGCCGAGACGCGTCTCGGCCCTGCTTGTGGTACTCGGCCCCCCAATTTTGGTGCGTTTACAGCGGCGGGGCCCGGCCGCCCTTTCAATATCTTGTCGTAGTGGCGCTCTGCATGTAAACAAACACAGTAAACAAACCATTATTTTGGAGGCACGCCGGGGTCACAGAACAAAGGCGCGTTATTTGCAATGAATTGTTTTCCCAATTTGGTACCGCATTTGGCCCTGCGTGCGTTTACAGTGAGAAAAAGCGGGGCCGAGACGCGTCTCGGCCGCGGCCGAGACTACCTCCAGAGCAGGGCCAAATGCGCGGCCACTTTTGGCCCCGCATTTGGCTTTTTGAGCGTTTACAGTGAAGAAAAGGCCGGGCCGAGACGCGTCTCGGCCCGGCCTTTTTTTCACTGTAAACGGGGTCTGAGACCCAAGCCTAAACCTAGACCAAACCCTAACCCTGCCTTTCACCAATAATTATTGTTGAACCCCTCATAATGCTTTGAGTGCTGTTCGGCACAGATGGCAATATAATTGTAATGATAGCATTGATTCCTAATTTGCCCACAACACTTACCTATTTGAACTCTATCGGTTTTCGCTTTATACAATACAATTAATTAATTCATAAGCATTAAGCATACAAATCTGCAGAGGGCCTTAAGGGGGAGCATAAGGTTCAGCGGAAGAATTAAGTTCCTCCAGGTACACAAGATTCAGTAATAAAGTATAACGAATAAAGTGGACCCGCGGTTTTCCGAACGTCTCTTGTTAAAATGATTTTGATGATTGGAGTGTTCTGAATTTAAAGACTGCAAAGGAGATTTTCAACTCGTGCAATCTTAGTGAATTTAGTTATCAAATTCACTTTGCATTTCGCTCATTACTCGGTCATCATGGTCATGTGACATTCATATACCCTGGAATTTTCACACATCACTCAGTGGACATATTAAGGTCCTTCCCACGCCAATTTTGGCACATAAGGCGGAGCCTATCTCCGATTCATTAGCCCTAGGCCAAGCGTCTACTAAAATGTAGCGAAATCTACAGAAGGGGGCCGGTCCTCTGGTAACTCGTGTGATTAACCTTCCCTTCTCCATTCTGGGTTCTAACCCGGGACCTCCCGTGGACACTTTAACCGCTAAACCACCATACTCGGTCAGTGGAGATATATACATGTACATAGGATCACATAAATACACGTCAGTCTTTAAACTTGTCAGCCCAGTCCTCTCGGTTTCTTAACATCTATAACGGAACCGCAATTAAATCTCAACAGCCCATACTTTGCATGCATGCATGCATGCATTCACTATGAGGTATGTTGAGAGGTTCATAGCATGACATAATATGTTACTAATTATACGGAATTTAAAGAGAACGTGTCGCCGCTTCTGGTGGCGCTATTCAAAGACCCCAAGTATACATGGTATAGGGGCGACGTGGTTTACGCACGCCGCGCGCTATTATAGCTTACACATGCTATAGAGTTGGGCGAGCGTCGCGCACACGTACAATGCTGCTCGGTTCTGAAGACATGGCGCTATCCTGTGCTAAATATAATGATTATATATATTTGACGAAGCGATTGCTTTAAGACAGGCCCATAGCCAGGGTTTTCTAAAGGGGGGGGGGGGGGGGGGGGTTGTCCGTCGCCAAAAATGTTCGAAGCCGAGACCAAGACCACTTATTTAGTTGTGTCACCGATTGTTGCCCGCGACCACTGGCCGAGACCGATGAAAAGAGGACCCGAGACAGGTAAAAAGTGGACCTTTCTGATTGTTTTGTTTTGTTTTGTTTTGTTTTGTTTTGTTTTGTTTTGTTTTGTTTTGTTTTGTTTTGTTTTGTTTTTTTTGGGGGGGGGGAGGGGGAGGGGGGGGGGGGGTTGCGTACGCACCCCCTGGCTACGGGCCTGTATAAACGTGTTTACTGCTTATCTCGGCTATGTTCTCGATATCAAGAATTTCGTAAACTCCCATCATACTCGACCATTTCTATATATTAAAGGGGTAGTTTAGTTTTGGTAAAGAGGGCGCTGCACATCACATTTTTTTTGTGAGGTAATGAAAAACTGAGTGTCGAATTTCAATTCAATTTTATTTATGTTTCCAACAAAACATTTCAAATCAATTATAATCATTTACAAAGATTAAGGTATACATATTGGAAACAAGAGGGGTCCACTAAAAAGCAGTGCTTGTACAAATGTGGACCCCTCAGATAATAATGAATAATTAAATTAATACAATAATGAATTCATTATAACAAACGAACTAAAATATAGGAAAAAAGGGATGCCAACAGAGACGAAAATGGGACAAGAGAGAACATTACATGACAAAGATAGAAGAAGACGGTAACGATACACAAAATAGACACTGTAAAAAAAGAAGATAAAAAGAAAAAGAAGAGAAAATGAGATATCGGGGGTACACAATTAGTACAAAAAGTTGAGCTGCATGTGGGGTTGAGAAGAAGCTGGGGAAAAAGAATTGCGCTTACGAGAGGAGATATGCATGGGAGGGCACAATAAAACATATCAAATTACATCTTGAGTCAGCGAGTAGAAAAAGACCTTGTTTAACAAAAACAAATAAAAGGAAAGAATAATAGAAGACTTGAGGACGGGGAAAGAATGAATGGGCGATAAAATTAATGGTGTTCATAAGATTGTAGTAAAAACAATTTCAATTTTGTCTTAAAATGATGAATTTATGTTTTCAGCAACAGTTTCATCAAAGGTTCCTGACAAATTAACAAAAGATTGATTATTAGTTTGAATGGGTCTTAATAAATCAAAAAGGTCATCGTCGCTCACAGACTCAAAAGGTAAGTGGTGATCTGAATTAGCCACAGTAAATATAAAAAACAAAATCTGAGTAACTAAACCCCGAAAGCATTATCAGCATCAATGTAAGATTCGCAGCGCTAGCGTATAAAAGTAAAGAAAATGTCTTAATAAGAAAATAAAGCGCTTAGAGATGATTATCAATCATATTAGGCGCTATATAAATCGAGTATATTATTATTTTTTTGTATATCGGTGCAGATACAGGGAGCTCAAGAAAGAATAATGAAAACCACTACTTGCAGAAAGTAGGAAGGGAAACACAAAACACGAATATAAAATAGACATGAACACACGTTGAGACACTGTTGGCATGGCAAACGAGCGAGAGGAAACAATACAGTGACGTTACAGTAATGTCGGTACAGAAAATAATATGTAGAATACGATCATATGCGTGCTCACTGGTGTGATAACACACACAAAGAGCATAAAAAAGGACGCAAAGTCAGTACCGGGAGAAAGGGGGGGGGGGGGGGGGGAGAACTAAACAAATAAAAGCGTGGGCGTTTATGGAAGGCTCCCGATTCACAAGAACGGTATTAGAGGCAAAGATATACACGCAGGATTTAAAAGACGTAGTAAGTCAAGATTGTTAAACTGAGTGAAAAGAAAATATAAAATTACATTTATATAATTGCTTATTTACTCTCGTATGGGCGACATTTTGCATTTTTAAATACAACAACATACAACAACGAAAAATAGTATAGCAATTTTATAAAGAAGACGAATTAATCACTGGCGCAATAAGATAATATATAAGACTGAGTAAGACTTTAAACAAAATGAACTAATTACGCGTGTACAAGTAGAAAGAACTATTGAAAGTTGACAGTTTAACAAATCAGATTACTTGAACAACCAGCGAATACAACGATTACAATTATTAGCAAGCAAATACAAATGAAACAAAGAAAGGGTAAATAAAGGTATTTACACACAGTAGCGTTCAATATATATACTTTATATTGTAATAATTAAATAGGTAATATGTTGTATCAAACAAGATAAACTCTTCAACTATTAAATGCAACACAGGTGTTTAAAATAAAATGATCTTGGAATATAGGGCACCAATCGATTAACTAAGTATACATTTTTAAAAGGAGTTATAGAGGGGCTTTTTTACGAACGACGATTTCTCAAATTGTACCTAGCAAAATATGTAGACCTATGGACAAAATAACAATCGACGGAGTGAATCGAGTCAAACAAAGACATATTCAATTACAATAAAAGTTTACAGAGCGATCGCAACATCGAATTAGCAAGCAAATCAAAAAGGGAATAAAGGATAAATCGTGTGCTACTGAGTGAATGCAGGTAACAGGCGCAGTAAACACAGTAGCGTACACAATATATAAAGGAGAGTATTATAATAATGAACTAGTTAATCGACTGTACCAAGCAGAGTATACTCTTCTATAATTACAACGCAAGAAATTGTTAAGGAATGAATCTTTACGGAATCTAGGGCATCAATCAATTAATTCAAAAGAAAAGGTGTTGCATTATAGGGGGTTACTTGAGAACGACGCATTGGTGCGTAACTACAGGCCCTGTACAAAAAAACTAATTACAGAATGAATCGAAAGAATAGGACTTCCGATTACAATAAGAGTAATTACAAAGCAGTCACAACATCAAATTAACAGCGAATCTTAAACAAAAAAAGAAGAGCTAAAATCATGGGCTACTTAATGAAGGTAATTACACACAGTAGCTTTTGAAAGGTGCATGTATATATCTTGTATAATCGATGTACTTATTTATTGTGTACTTTTATTTTTGTATATAGTTACATGAATATATAACACTACAGTAAAACATATGCCTTAATTTTCATCCACAATAATGGCAGAGGGTGGGCGGGTGGGGTGAGGGGGCGGGGGTGATACGACAAAGATATTAAAATCATATGTTCGTTCAATTGTACTAGTTATTACAGTTAACAAAGGGATCTGCCTCGACAGGATATCTATATCCTTTGCAGATCCCCCACATCCACTGTAATACTGTCCACACCACATGTATAACTTGTTTTTTGTATGTATGTAATTTGCTGAAATTTGTATATTCTGTGTTTTTAGAGATGTGAAATAAAATTGAAATTGAAATTGAAATTGAAATAAAAGGGAGAGTATGCCCAAACCAAGTAAACTCTTCAACTTTTGAATGCAATACAATACATTATTTAGAATACAATCTCAGTGGAATCTAGGGCACCAATCGATTAACTAAGTATACATTTTCAAAAGGAGTTATAGAGGTTTTTTTTTACGAACGACGCTTTCTCGAACTGTACCTAGTAGAGTATACTCTTCTATAATTACAACACAAGAATCTTTACGGAATCTAGGGCATCAATCAATTAATTCAATAGAAAAGGTGTTGCATTAGTGGGGGTTACTTATTAACGACGCATTAGCGCGTGACTACAGGCCCTGTACAAACAAAACAAGTTACAGAATTAATCAAAAGAATAGGATTTCCGATTACAATACATGCAAATAACACAAGTACGACGCCAGACCCCCGGCCGGCAAGCCAAACAACAGTAACTAGGTCCGGCAAGCTTGCCGGACCCAGTCACCATTTGTCAACCCCGCCGACGGGGAGTCCGACGCCACACGCACACTACCCGCACACACTACCAAAGCGGTCCATTGTATCATAGACATACCATTATGGACACTCAACGAATATTGTCCCTTTGACCCTATCGTCGTCACCGCTGCATTCATTACCAGGAGCTATTTTCAATGCTTTTGTCTCACATCAGGTACAAGGACAATTATTTGCATTTCACCGGACAATGAGCTCACTGAGACAGAACTGAGAAATTCCTCCTCATTGCCGAGTGTTTTACGCTGATGAATCTCTCGTTGAGTCATGATTACTTTAGGTTACTGGTGTCGGGGTCAGCAAAACATAAATGCTACATTTTTTTGGTAAAAGGAATATCAAATTGTGCCTCCGCAAACTCCCGCACACTTACAACATCCGATTTACCAGAAAGAAGAGTAGTCAATCTTGATATACATGTCAATATTTGTCTGGAGAAATTTGCGGAAACCTTGGAAATCAATGTGATCATATTTCATTTATTAGATACGTTTTGTTACGGATATCAATACCACATGACCATCAAATCACGTTCTTTCATAAAAAGTCAATTCAAAGACACGGCTTGTTCAAGTTCTTCGGAAAATGCAAGTTTAATTAAAATTGTTTTTAAAACTAGACTGTCATCACTCTTCACGGCGGCGACGATGATACGATCAATGGGATTAAGCAAGCATTGGTGCCATGGTGATATCTTTGTATTCAACAGGTGAATGAATATGTTAAAAGTCGATGACTGTCCATGCTAGTATGTCTATGATTGTATGAACAAAATTAGTACATTGGTTCGTAAATAACACGAAAGGGAGTATTCATAGCAAATAGGGCATCAGTCAGTTAACTGAGCAAATTTACATAAAAAAGAACGTAATCTTATAAGGAGCAAATACTCGAACGGGGCATTTAGCGAGTTATACAAAACAAAACATATACGAGCTTCTGGACTACAAAACGAAACAGCTTACGAAAGGGAATTATATATCAAGAGTAAAAAGAAATTCTTGTAGCATCGATCTTATTTAACATACAATTAAGATCGAATTCCTAACAGTATTGGGAAAGAAAGAAATTAAAATTGCCCAAAATGTAGGTCGTAAAGTCGGAGCAAAGTAATACTATACTAATTAGGTATTCGAGGAGTCGTAAAAATACGTGTTTAAACCTATACAGAATGACCAAAAACGAAGGAAGAACGTAATAGTGATCTTAAAATCTAGGATCCCAGACTTATGACATAATAAGTCACTTATTTTTTGTTTAACTATGGGGTATCAATATTGACTAATTAAAGTGTTTTCCTTTCTTTTCTTTTTTTAAATATTACATACAAAATTATATTTATTTGTTTTTTCAACAAATAAAAAAAATAAATAAAAAAAATCACAAATTAATACAAATGAATACCCTTTATCCTAGATTCACGTATTATATGAAATGCTCAATTCCAAAAGGCCCCAAATCCATTTTTCCAACTGTAAAGTAAAGTGAAACATTATTTATCAAACTTTATACTAATATCATTGAAGGAACTACAGTGTCTAGATGGCCTAATTTTCACAATTCGGCTCTCTATATGTAATTTTTCCCGAAGAAAAAGAATTTGGCAGTCATTTCTCATGAAATCAATCAATTTTGGGGTAATTAGTAAATATCTAATTGTCCTGGGAACGCCCCTTTTAAATCGCCAAAATGTGACGTCATCTAAAGAACGGACTAATGAACTAAATTCTGTAGATGACGCGTCATGACGTAAGCCAATGAATTGTCAATCACATGTCGATCACGCTGCCGATTCCGGACCCTAAATGTGGGTGGGGCGTAAACTGGCTGCTAAGTGAGATTTGGCATCAGAAAACTAGTCTTAAATCACTACTGTGTTTATTTTCATGGATTTTTTTTCGGCAGACCTATGTTTCAAGTCATCAACTATGGAATAAGTGTAAAAGTATGTTATATTCTTTAGGTCCTTTAACTCAACTTTTAAGGAAAGTGGACTTAGTGCCCCCTGGAACCAAGCTCTTCACATAAATAAAGGACAACTATTTCTTCTTACTTTGAAAAGAAGGGTAAACATAGCAAAATCATAATTAAACATTATTCTCATGAAAAACAAAGTAGAATAAGAACGGGTACATACTTATTGGATATAAACGAAGTTAGTATAATATAACTATCACATCTGCTAAAACAGCATTGTATATTTGTACATTTTGCTTCTTTTATTTTATTTTTATTCTTATAAGTTCGTAAAATTGAGTTGATTGAGTTAATTAGGCTTTAAGTGTTGATTGAAAGGCAGAAGTATTTGGTGTAACTTGCCTTATTTGAGAGAAGAGTTTATTCGAACCAGATTTTCCAGGGCGCCTGAAGCCCACCAGGCTTGCTTTTTGTGCGTGTTTGCAGGAATATCTTGGCACCTTGTACTCGAATTCTGGTTGAGACATTCTTCTCTTTACGAAGGTTGAATGCTGTGGCTTGAGATAACAGGAGAGAACATGCAATGTTAATGGCAGAATAAACTTTATTCAAGGTCAAAATCGGTCCAGAAACGGCTGAAATATCAATAAATATATCTGATCTTATAATTATTTGGGGCCCAAATAATTAGATGAATTTTTCAAAAAATTACAAAAATGCATACACTTTTTCAAAAATTTTCAAAAGCGTTTTTTAAATAGTTGTTAATGATCTCTCTATTTAATCATGATTTCAATAAAACATCACATGCATAATTTTGTATGAAAAATGGTTTAAAACAAATGCCTTTTTAGAGAGCGCCCGCTTTTTTGAATGATAATGGGCTTTTTACTTAGTCGTTTGTAATTTTGTATACCTTTCGAGAATGGTGGAGTTATAACTATTCGTTTATAATGTTACTGTCCAGGTTTGGTTAATCAATGTTCGCATTTGATTATTTTTGTTTAAAGTATGTTGGAAGGGTCATTAAGACATAAACAATCATATATGATAAAATATCTCAATCACCCATTCTTTGAATGATATCATTTCATGAAGTGGATTAAAAGGGTCATTATGGTTTGAAGATATTCATTGAAATATTCACCATATTAATTTTCCACCGCCACAGGCACATATACGTAAGTCGTGATTGTTCTATCCCTTACCTGGCCATCAAAACACATTTGATAATATGCATTAAGAGTACTCAAATGTAATCGTTTTTGTAATTGCCGTTGTGTCTATGTCGTTCATGCATTATTAAGTATGTGAAAAGGGGTCATTATGATGATGAAAATATTTCTACAAAATGTTCACAATATCAATTTGACACCGTCACATATACGTCTGTCTGGCTTTTTTTTATATCCCTTTTCCCGGCCATCAAAAAAACATTCGATAATTTTAAGAAGAGTACTCTATAAATGAATTGTTTTTTTTTGTAATTGATGTTGTGTATATGTCGATCAAGCACTATAAAGAATGTCAGTATGGCATAAACAATCAAATGTTAAATTTTCAATCACCCATTCTTTGCATTCATTCTTTAACGAAGTGTTTTAAAAGTGTCATTATGTTTTGAAAATATTTCTTTAAAAATGTTCACCATGTAAATTTTACACCGTCACATAGACGTTTGTTTTGCCTTTTCATCCTTTACCCGGCCATTCAAAAAACATTTTATCAAGAGTGCCCTTAAATATTATCAATTTTCATAACTGTTGTCGAGTCTATGTGGAAT
The DNA here is from genome assembly GCA_037951105.1 of Echinarachnius parma. Lineage (NCBI taxonomy): Eukaryota > Metazoa > Echinodermata > Echinoidea > Clypeasteroida > Echinarachniidae > Echinarachnius > Echinarachnius parma. Next base: position 121,103 of record JBAMJV010003065.1, on the reverse strand, counting down.
ACGCATTATAAAGTATGTTTAAAAATGTAATTATGGAACATGTTCGCATAAAGATCACCATTATCTCGATCATCCATTCTTTGCATGCATGCACGACAAAGTATGTTAAAAGAATCATTGTAATGTAAACATAATTAGTTCGTAAAATGATTATCATATCTCAATCGTCCATTCTTTGCATGCATACATGCATTATAAGTTATGTTTAAAGAGTCTTTTTGATAAGAAAATATTTCTTGAAAAATTCACCATATTAATTTTCTACCGTCACAAAGACGTCTTCCAGCTTTCACAACCATCCATATAATGGAAAGGGGCGATACGCATAATCAAGAGTACTTAAATTTAATTATTTTTATAGAAATTATTGTCGCGTCGTATGCAACTTTATGCATGATCAAAGTCATGCATACAATGTATACTGCACAAAAGCATTAGCTTGTGTCGCTGATTGTCCCCAAGAGGCCGCCATCGATTTCAAGCTTATAGCTCATGATGGCGGTCTCCTGCGTTTATGTGCTTTATTTATTACTTCATATTGATAATAATTTTTTGTACTATTCTTTATGTATAATTATCACTTGTAATTCTATTGTAAATAATCGAAACACGTTTTGTACAATTATGATTATGTATTGTTTTGGAAAAATGCAGAAATAAAACAATCAAACAACAACAAACAACTTATTTGTTCACGGTTTGTAATATAGTATACGGTTTGTGCTATTATAATCAATCCCACTTATCCCGCTCCTACCTAGTGGTCTAGCTACGGGATGGGGGGGGGGGGGGGGGGGGCAGTCCCTACCAGAAACAAAACAAGACATATAGATATGATAGAAGTCTTGCTATATGCCGCCCCGAACCAAGCCAGGAGATGTAATCGCTACTATCAAAGGCGAGTAGAACATTGTCTTCACCTCTTCATTCCAGAGGGCACGTAATTTTTATTTTACGCCCTTTTTCACTTCACCGTTAATAACTCTACGCCTCAATGATACAAGGATACAACACCCACAACCAAACTATAGATTGTGATAGAAGTCTTGCTATACGCCGCCCCGAACCAAGCCGGGAGATGTAATCGATACTATCAAAATTAATGCGAGTAGTGGATCGATACAGGTGATCGACGTGTGGAAGATTCGTTTACGCGTCAAGTGTGAAGATTTCCCGCCTTTTTTTTCTTACTTTCTTCCTCTCTCTCCATTTCTTGTGTGTTTCTTTCTTCTAATTTCTCTTTTGTTTGTATGACTGTGCTTTTCTAACTCTTTTAAAGCTTATCTCTAAATATTTTCCATTATTGTCATTCTTACTATCTTAAATTAAAGGCATACCTGTAAAGTGTCTAACTCCACGAACAAAACTTGGAGCTTCCTCGTTTCTCTTCTGCCGTGTTGTTTAGCATATGGTAAGAGAAGAATAAAATAGGGTTAGATTTTTTGAAATGTCCCTTTAGTATGAAGATAATTATCATTGAAAATCATTATTTGAAAAGCGTTGCCAACGTTTTTCAAAAAAAGTACAATTGTCCTAGCTGAATACGTCCGGCCAGCGAGCTAGCGTGTGAAACATTCCGCCCGATTGAACTTATGAGCGCAAATTCCATGAATTCTTCACCGTCTGTAACATGCACGGGTGCGGATATCGTCAACGGATGAATATCCCTGCTACAAATGTACGATAGGCCATCAGTATTCGGTGATAAAATATGAACTCAATATTCGCTTTTTTCACTAGGTAAATAGTGTTCGTTTTCTTTCAAACTTTCACAAATCTTTCAATTGTATTTTACAATGATAATGATGTAGGATTGAAGTCTCAAATGTCTCTTTCGGCAGAAACTTACACTTTACAGGCATGCCTTTAACCCGTTTTTTGTTTATCTTTTAGGCTTTTTCTTGTTCTTTCACTCCTTTCTCTCTTATCTTACCTTTTGGCTTCCTTCCTTTTCCGTCCCTCTTTTTCCTTTGTTTACCTTTGTATAATCCATTTGTGTTTATTTTATTTATCTTGTATTTTTTTCGTTTTCTTAGGAATTTAATTCTGATTTCTCTCCCACTCTCGCTTGTTTAACGCCCACTTGAATATGCCGGACGAAATCACAAACACTTTAGAGTCTCTGTCAAAAATATAATCTCGCGGACTTTATTGGAGATCGAATCCACGACCTCCTGATTACAAGACAACCGTGCTAACCACTAAAGTAGTCCACATACTATCGACGGTGGTAACGGCTATGATATTGCATGTTTTTTTTCATGCCATCGGATTTTCATAATGTAACGAAATTGTTAACACTATAAACATCAATTGATAAACTATGACAAATATCATTCTACAATTATAAGGCTTTTGTAGTATTTTCGTTGGATGTGATTTTCTTATTGCTGATTGAAATGATGTATAAAGTGGAACAAAATAATAAGTGAGACACGATGTGTTCCCTTCCGGAGTAAAGTACTATACAGATGTGTGTGTGCATGTGTGTATGTATGTGTGTGCGTGCGTATGTGTTTGTGTGTTTGCGTGTTTGTATGCTTTTGTGTGTGAATGTGTGTGTATGTGTGTGAGTCTGTTTGCGTGTGTGTCTGTGTATGTATGTGTGCGTGTGTGTGTGTGTGTGTGTGTATGTGTGTCTGTGTATGTGCGTGCGCGCGTGTGTGTTTTGTATGTATGTGTGTGTGTCTGTCTGTATGTCTGTCTTTCTGTATGAAAATGCGTTTGTGATTATGAACGCTTGTAGGAAAAAGGGGGACGGTTTAAAATTATAGAAACTACGAGGACAATTATATGCAAAACAACTTCATGATAAAGATAACGTCTCAATATAAATTATACATGATATATTTGGACAAGGTATGTTTTGTGCAATTTTGGCTTTATGTTCCTTCTTGCGTTATAATATGATGAGTGCAGGACGCAAAGCTTAAGCATGTCTCCGTTCAAAGCAATGTTCAACATCATAATGAAGAGAAATCATAAATACAAGTGAGAGGACGAAAGGCTACCAACCTTTATACTAAAGCTCTTGTCACACGGCCAACCATAAGTTTTTTTTCGGGGGGGGGGGGGGGGGGGGTCGTACACACTTTTAACAGGGCTACGACTAAAACAAAATAACGTAGGATCGGGAAAAGGTGGATTTATGCGTTGTACGACTATCGTGGAAATCATACAGAGGTCGGGGCAATATCAAAGTCAAAACTGTACGATGTTCTTACGGTAGTCGTACGAGCTCCATACAAGTGTCACACAGCTGTCCTGCAATGATCTTTCGGAGATCTTAAGATTTTCGCGGGGCTGTGTCAGATGGTACCGACGTAGGTATTGGAGAGTTTAATGTATGCGTTGTACTGACAAATCAAGGTCAAACTCGTAATATGTTACTACGATAGTCGTACGAGCCTCCTTCAATTGTCAAAAGTCAAACAAACCGTCGTACGACAGTCCATCGATGTTCGGCTGTCGTACGGAAATCGTACGATAACTACACTGCGAACGTACGTGAAATCGACAATAGGAATATCGTGGGAAAAGTCTCACGAGTCCCACGAGCATCAGATGACCTCAAATAATCAACTTTGAACCTTGAACATGTTTTAAACGCTACGACAAGAGTCTAGGACAACATTTTGTTTCGTCGCAAGGCCTATTAATTTCGTACGACACACCCACGACTCACCTAGTTTTTGTAGACCTATCGTGGACCTTTTTCATGACAAAGGCGACAGTCCTTCATATCGTATAGCCTAAATCATACCACACGAACGAAATACAAACCTTTGGATAAATGTGACATGGGTTTAACCTAAAAAGAACAGGACATGTATATTATTCAGGATTACGTAAATCAAAACGCGAAGACCGCCCGAACGGATATCGAATGACAGAAGAACTTGGAGAAAGTTATCCCGGTGGCGACTTTGGATTTCCATCGGGATGAAAGATGATATAGTCTGCAAATTTCACGTTTAGAAAGAGAGCCGCGATAATATCATCAGAAAAAAATCACTTCGAAAAGAAAATGAAAGTCTTTGAATCTCACATGGTGCACGTATATGAACGAGCCCCATAACGGTGTTGATTTATTTCAGAATATAATTTACAAGATTTCATAATCTCCAAGGGTGCTTTATAGTTCCAGGGAGATATATGTGAAATCGTAGGCTAAGCATTATCTTTTCAAGTCTAAGGTCAAACAGATTTTCACGAATTCGTTGAAATAATAAGGAATTATACAGAATATTGGGATTTCGTAGATTTCATAATCTCTAATAAAACTCTTAATTTCAGGGTGACATAACCTGAATTTTAGTGAAATATTAGTTTTAGCGTGTCAAGTGTATAAGTCAAACAGATTTGTTTATGAATCCGTTTAATAATCGAACGACATTCACAGAATGTTGAATGTGTAGTATATGGGAACGGATATAGGAAGAAGAGGAGGCACGATTTAAATTGATATGTACCGACAATTACGATAACGTTATGTCTTTGGATAAGAGTGAGAAGGGCGTTAAAGGGATCTAGTAACTTTGTTGACATTTGCAAAAAGTGATGAGTGGTTGATGCAATGTATATTGTTGTTATTTGATATCTCCACTGGGTGAAAATTTCAATTTAAATGGACGTTATATGGCAGAGTAATGAGCAAAATTGCAAAGTGATATTAAAGTCATACCTGTAAAGTGTCCAAATCTACGAAAATTATTTGGAGCTTCCTCGTTTCTCTTCTACCGTGTTGTTTAGCTTATGGTAAAAGAAGAATAAAATAGGGTTTGATTTTTTTCAAATGTCCCTTTAGTATGAAGATAATTATCATTTAAATCTTTTATTTCAATCACGTTGATTAACGCTTTACATAAAAAGTACAATTGTCCTAGCTGAGAACGTCCGCATGCAGCATGCGTGAGAACATTCCGGAGATTGAACTTTGAGCCGAGCGAGTGCAAATTCCATGAATTCTGTACTACGTGTGTAAACATACACGGGTGCGAATATCTCAAACGGTTCATTCATTACTGCGACAAAATGTATGGCAGACCATCAGTATTCGGTGATAAAATATGAACTCAATATTCGTTTTTTTCACTAGGTAAACAGTGTTCGTTTTCTTTCAAACTTTCACAAATCTTTCAATTGTATTTTACAATGATATTGATATAGGATTGAAGTCTCAAATGTCATTTTGTGCAATATCTGACACTTTACAGGTATCACTTTAATAATAATAATAATATATAGCATTTATAGAGCGCCATGTATCTAGGTGCCCTATTCAGAGACGCATTATTACCCTTGGTCATCAGGTACAGTTCAAACCCCCACAATTATATTGTGCACCATCTCAACTCCCAGGGGAGCATACTAGCCCAAGCTGCCCAACGGGCGCTGAAGGTTAATTAACACCCGACCAAGTACCCATTTATACTCCTGGGTAGAGAGCAGCAATGTGGATTAACAATTGTCTTGCTGAAGGACAAACGGAGTGGGCAGGGTTCGAACTCGGGATCTCCAGATCAGAAAGCGCGCGCTCTACCGATCTTGCCACACCACGTCCACTGACTCATTGCACTCACTTTGTACACGGTTTCGACGATCCAGTGGAAAGTTTAACATCTAAATACTTCAATCGTAAATATCTTTTTAACGAAAGGGAAATTCGAAAAAAACGAAACCTGTCCCATGCTTTTCTTGTTAACAAACACAACAAGGTATGAGAGAACCGCTAGAATTCCAATTGGATTTTGCGGATTAGGACAATGTTACTAAGTCCCTTTAAGTCATGTTGTGCTTGCTCAGTTGAATTGTGAATACCATCATTTGGGTCGTTAGGTAGCCATCTCTAATAGTGATGCCAAATTGTAAGACAAATTATAAATATCTATAATTTTAGAATACTTATTAAAGGTAAAGTATAACACAACTTTGGTAGCTACATGGGCTCCCAAACCTTTACCTCTGAAGTACGAAAATGTGATTTAGCGCTCTTTTCCCCTAATCATATACAGGGGTTCGTAGTGGATCTAGGGGCAGGAATATGGGTATACCCCCCCCCCCCCCCCTTACACCCCTTACACCTCCATGTGTTCCTTCACTCCCACAATCCACACCCACTCTTCGCGACGTGCAACGAGTAATAGTTGATGGGACAAGCTATACATGCAATTATCCGTATAAAAGTAAGCTTTTAAACTTTCAAAACGAATCGCTGCATGGCGATGGGATTTTGATTCATGAAATGTGGTTATTATTTGAGACAGGTATATATGCTATACGCTCCTGCGGAGTTGAATGACATAAAAACAGCTAGCGTGAGTGTTCTGGTAGCATACATCTTATATATACGATTTCAACAAAGTCTAAAAATGGAACATAAAGTAGTACAAGAAAAATGATAAGGAAACATTTGTTGCGTGGAACATCAATATAAATGAAAGTAAACATGATAAAAGGAAAACGAAATAGAGAAATGCGTCAAGAGCAAAAGAGTTTACTTTAATCATCAAAAGATGAAATCAAACCAATCCGTCTCCGCTATATACGGGCCAGAAGGGAAATTAGGTTTCACGGAACATAAATCTTACGCCATCAAATATCTAAAAATGAAAGTGCAAAGTAAAGAAAATGATAAAGAAACTTTCAGATATAGCGCTAATGCAAATGAAAATATTACATGATAAAAGGAAACCAAATAAAAACAAATACGCGAAGAGCGCAATCGAGTTTAGCTTAATCATCATCATAAGAGGAAACCAGACCAATTAGTATCCACTTTAGGCTCATACCAGAAGGGAAATTAGGTTCCATGCAACATAAATCTTTCGCCATCAAATATCTAAAAATAATAGTACATAGTGAAGAAAATGATAAAGAAACTTGCAAATGTAGCGCTAATACAAATGAAAATACTACCGTACATGATAAAAGGAAAACAAATGCGCGAAAAGCGCAATCGAGTTTAGCTTAATCATCACAAGATGAGACCAGACCAATTATTGTCCGCTTTAGGCAGCTCTTACCAGAAGAAATATGTTCCACGGAACATAAATATTACGCCATCAAATATCTAAAAATGAAAGTGCAAAGTAAATAAAATGATTAAAGAAACATTCAAATGTAGAGTTAATACAATGAAAATATACATGAAAGCCAAATAAAATTTTAAAAACGCAAAGAGCGCAATCGAGTTTCGCTTAATCACCACAAGATGAGACCAGACCAATTATTATCCGCTTCAGGCTCTTGCCAGAAACAAATAGGTAACTCGGAACATACATCTTACGCCATCAAATATCTGAGAATGTAACAACAAAGTAAAGAAAATGATAAAGAAACGTTCACATGTAGAGTTAATACAATGAAAATATACATGAAAGCCAAATAATAAAAAAAAAACGCAAAGAGCGCAATCGAGTTTAGCTTAAAGGCATATATGCGTGGGTTATTAGACGCGTGGATCCATCTTGCGCACTTTTACGCACGGTACGTAATCCCCATCGGCTCAGTTATAAGTAGCGATCGCAAACTGTCCCACTTCCGAATACCCGAGTCAAAAATGCATCAAAAATAGTCGCGTTCGGAATGTTTGTACTAGTCAAATGGAGATCCATCAGAGATGTTTACGAGCGAAAATATCACGTAACACGCTTAACCGCAACCGACTTCAAAGTGCCGCCGTTTGATGCCTATGACTGACAGCGTGAGAAATTTGTTTGCTGCATGCAATTTCATAAGAAGGCATTTGTTCAGATATTTCGAAGCACCTCTCTTCGATCGATCCAACACATATCGTGAGTTTACCTCGAGAGATTACGGTGGAGTCGAGTTGGAATTTGCTGACTACCCTTTATAACCCACGCATATATGCCTTTAATCACCACAAGATGAGACCAGACCAATTATTATCCGCTTTAGGCTCTTGCCAGAAACAAATAGGTAACTCGGAACATAAATATTACGCCATCAAATATCTGAGAATGTAACAACAAAGAAAAGAAAATGATAAAGAAACGTTCACATGTAGAGTTAATATACAATGAAAATATACATGAAAGCCAAATAAAAATAAAAAAACGCAAAGAGCGCAATCGAGTTTAGCTTAATCACCACAATATGAGACCAGATCAATTAGTATCCGCTTTAGGCTCATACCAGAAAAAATAGGTTACTCGAAACATAAATCTTATGCAATTAACGTCCTAGAATGAATGAACAGTATGAAGTAGAGAAAAGATAAAGGAATGTTGCGTTGTTAAAAAAACATGAACATAAATTATGCTTAAGGAAAATAAAATAAGAACATTCGCAAGGAGCGCAATCGAGTTTAGCTTAATCATCACAAGACCAAAATAGTTGTCTGGTCCAATTAGTGTCCGCTTCCAATATCCTCGAAACTTACTTGAAACTCTAGCGATTCTCACATACTTCATTTTGTATTGCCAATAGAAACTGGTTTCAGTTTTCCAAATTCCCTTTCCGTTATAAAGCTATGTAATTATGATTGACAAGTTCAGATATACAGTATAACTATCTAATAGATAGTTATAACTATGTATACAGTTAGTTCAATCACTTTGCATTTTCGCTCATTACTCTGCCATATAACATCCTTTTAACTTGAAATGTTCACACATTTCCTAGCTGACATAATGTATCAGATAACAAAAATATACATTTGTATCTACCGTTCATCACATTTTGCACATGTCAAAGTTACTAGATCTCTTTAGGCACCATAATACCGAATTTAACATTACTCTCCTGTCACCGCACGCATATTTTGGGTTTTTTGTTGTTGTTGATTTTAAACAAATAAATGGTGTTTAGGTTTTTGTATATAAACTGAGATGAACTGGTTCAGAACGAACCGATCAGAAAGGTTGTCATATATACGCCACCGTTTGCAGTATACTTGAATAATTCCTAGTATATAGGCACTGTTGCTTGCCTGCCCTATTAGATAAAACATTTCATTGGATTTCCTTTCCAATTTACGATGAAGATGATGTATAAATCTTTCCCCCTAAATAGGTACTTTACGTGCTTTACGGTCGACGTCTTCAAGCGTGGGCAGGAATGTGGGTAATGTAATACGCGATACGTCTTGCAAAATTGGAAGAAAGTCTCGATTGGACCAGCGGCGGAGCAAGGTATTGAAGCACAGTGGCTGGATTTTCCCCCAATAATGTTGTTGGAATTGAAATTAGATTTGCTTGTTTGTTTGTTTTTATTATTGTATGTAATCTCGGAATGATAAAATGGCAACTTTAAGCTAAGATTTTTGTTCACCCTGGCCGCGAACTATAGTTAAGATTGCCAAAGATTTTATTAGAGCGCCACACGTTCTTGTTTCGAAAATATGGTATAGAATTGGTGGACAGGAATACAATAGCGCACGTAATGCATATCTTTGAAATTGCTATAAGAGTCAGAAATGGAACCGCTGCGTAGCAAAGGCATGCCGTGGGGGCAGTCGTGTGCACCTCGGGGATGGGGGAGGGGGAGGGGAGGGTGGAGGGGGAGGGGGAGCGGGGAATACAGCATAACATTATACTTTCTGCGCAGATTTCCAACCTTTTTTTGCCCTGCCACCTCCTTGGCGCTGCCCCCTCTACAAAAACAAAATACGTGACATCATTATATAATTATTTCTTTTGTGCCCATACTTCATTTAACCTTATTTGGAAGCCTTGCCATTATGTGAACTGCATGTGGCAGGGCAGTGGATACAAATGTAGAATTAATACAATCATTTATTATCGGCCCGGATTACCACCATACTCAGCCTTGCCCTACCATTGCCCCCTTCTGGATTTAGCCCCTTGCCTACGGTAACCGAGTGGGCTATGTATAAACTCTATGGGGATTTCAGAATCTCGAGGAGAACGGGTTAATTAACCACTACGCCATGTACGCCAGTCGCCAGGGGATTTGACGATTGAGCGATGCCTCGATTCTCGTTTTCGTTCGCAATACCCGGTCACGGCTCCATATTAGACTAGATTAGACTTTCGCGAGCTGATCTCCGCCACCCCGAAAAACCCGCCAATGAGAGAGCTTTGTATACAGCATTGATCTGTACTCGGCCGAGTGATCTGTACGGATCTAACGGGCGAACAGTTCACTAGGGTAACGCGATGTTTAGGGGAAAGGTGTATGCACCAGGCGTACATGCAGTTCACAGAGTATAGAACCTAGACTAGCTCCATATCAGCGTCGCGTCGCGTCGGTCAGTCGCGGCTTGAAACGGAATCAAATTCCAGGTAATAATGCCGTACTATAAAAGAAAAAGAAGAACAAAAAAGGTTAGTACAAGTATAGCACTTGGGGACAAGGGACGAGAAGGGAAGAATTGGATTTGGAAGTGATTTGGGTGAAACCTCTTTCCTCGCAATAATTTGATCAAACGTCCATCGCTTCCTTTCCCATGTCAAAGACACACCGGTCAGTCACTGTCTTGGGAGAGACTGCACTTCGGTTCTTGGTTCGTTTGAATAGTAAGCAAATAATTACCGTTGGTGAAGGTGATGGGACAAACTATCACTTCCGAGGCGAGCTGGATGTAGCTATCTTTCCGAAGCGAAGCTGAGGAAAGATAGCGTATACATTCAGATCGCCGAGGAAGTGATAGTTTGCCATCGCCTGAAACCAAAATGTGATTATTTGCTTTATATTCCACATCGAACTTCTAGATCTAGTCTAAGCAGGCCTAGTCTAACTCTAAGTACTGTTACTAGGTTTGATCTACTTACCAACAATGTTATTCCAATTTCGGTAACAGGGTATTAGTCCATGACAATTCCATTATATATATTACAACAGTTCAAAAGTCAACGGTAACTCCTTGAAAATTCCAAAAGTTAAAACGCGAAATGTAAACTCCCCCCAAAACAGTTCAAAAGTCAACAAACACGAAAATACACCAATACCCAACACTTGGTCTAGCGCTTTCAAGTCCATGTCAGACAGTTCGTCAAAATATATGCTTCCAGCATCGCAATAATCTTGGAACACTTTCAGGCTGAACTTAAGTTGTCGCTTTGTATTTTTACTTTCACTCTCAAGCAAAACAAAATTAATTTCAGCTTCGTTAGAGCTCAAATCTTACGTCGAACAACAGAACAAGCAATTATGAATTAACAGCAAACGGTGTAATGTACGATACGTATAATATGGTACAGTGCATAGCGTATGCATGCTGCTTCAGTGTGCGTATGCACAACGAATAAAATAAAATTTGTAATTCGCGCGCATAGAGTTATCACGCCACATCATTTGGGTATGGAATTTGAGTGGCCACATACGAGCTCCACAGTCAAGTCAATGCAACCGCGGAGTGTAGATAGTACTTTACCAATTATCTAGTGAGTGCAACGCACTTTCACCCAAGATATCTACACAGTGTAACGAAGTTTTCTTCTCCCATCAATGATTGGGAGATTAACGTGATTAACTTTTGACAAATCGTAGAGCAAGATTCTTAGTATGTGGAATATAATACTACATACATTTCCCAAAGACACAATGAAAATCTGCTATTTTTGGCGACTTTGTACAACGATTCCTATATAATAATAATATGAAGACAATAAAAAAACAATTGAGACTTTTATAGGATCAAAAGAAGAAGACAAGTCGAGTCAAATCAAGGAAGTAAATAAAACATGACAGAAGAAAGTATACCTTTTATGGAGACAAACACAATTAGAGTGAGGTGGGACGAAAGAGGTAGAGAGTAAATAACATTATCGTAGCTAAAAGCGGGTTAAAGTACTTAAGTTGTGCGGGTGTATTTCATCCCCTGACACGCCTGATGGGAATAGCTGCACCTTAATAATGTTCATATTTGAAAAAGAATTATTTAAGAGACATTTATACTGTAATATCATTCATGGCAGAGAATTCATGCTCTCCCCATTTATTGCGCCACTTTTACCACCTATTACAGCACGTATAGTATGGACCCTGGCTATAAACGAATGATGGAGAGATCGGTTTTAAAGCCTGGAATAAATCGTTTCGGAAATTTCCGCAACATGCTCAAAGAACATTTCGTGCTCGAGGGGCATTGACCGCTAAGGAAAGGGAGCATCGTACAAACTTGAAAAGCTGCGAAAACATCCACGAACATTATCGTCTCCCCAAATAAAACCCTCGAGGCTCTTCGAGAGAGGCGGTCATCGAATGGTAACTTTTAAAGAGCTCCTGTTGTCGTGTATATGAGGGCGCCTTTCAATAAGGTATTATCAAGTATGCGAGGCATTGCGAGGCATTAAATGCTTACGCTGCGCACTCTGTAATAATAATAATAACTAGAATTGTAATACTTGTTTAGAACAAGTATAGGTGGGCTGGTCGAACTAAAATTAAAGACATAATCAAGGGCTCATTTGAGATAGCTTATTGTCTCAGCTACAACATACTCGAAGTTCAGCGTAAACGAAGCTAAAACGAAGAAGATATTGGTCGCGAAAGACGGGAATGTAGAATCCAGTTTTGAAAAAAAGTCATGTCCCATAGAGAATACACGCAAAATGTTAAAAAATGACATGCCTCCTTAAATCGCAAAAATACGCCATGATGCCTTTGTCAAAATGAAAAATCGTGGTTATTACATTTGTAGAAAATTGTCTGAGCTAGAACATATCAAAATTTGGAAGAAAATCGATCAATATTTACAGAGATACAATAAATTTTCCAAAAATATGCTGACGTCATAATATGCAAATTGAAATTTTGAGTTCGGAGGCCGTTATGATGACGCCATGAGTTAATTGAGGGTCAAATGAGACATGAAATCATATCTCCGACTCATAATCTATCCAAATATGAAAAAAAACTTGGGAGTTCCCATCCATTCTGAAGAGTTACAATGAATTTTGTATGGGCATGTTTTCGCCCATATATGCTATGTATTACAAGAGCTCGCGCGCACGGACATGTTTCTTGAACGGAAGCTCATTGCGTTTTTACTAGTCAGAAAAAGGTGAACAAGGTATCAAAATGCTAAGAAAGATGGGCTAAATATGATAACAGAGAAAATTCGGCGATTCTATCTTGCAAAATGCCAGTACGCGCGAAAACGCGCGCGCATGCGCGTGTGCGCGTTTTTTCGTAAAATGCTTAAAATGGCCTAAAACGTATCCAAAATGAATTTGCGACGATTTTGAACATTTTAAAATTTTGCGCGCGCGCTGACGCGCGCACGTACGCATGCGCGCGCGTTTTTTGACCTGAAATTGACCGGACGGATATTGACCTTGATCATGATAAATATGAATGAGAAACAACTTTTCGTTATGAAGATATGATCATGAGAAGATATTCAGAAAATTTTACAAAATGGCGCCTAGATGACGTCATCAGTCAAGGTCAGGGTTCAAAACCTTATTTTGCTTTGTCCATATGCCTATATATATGTGTGCCAAATTTCAAGGCACTTGATTGAGCCATTTTCAAGTTATCTTGCTAACAAAAAAGTGATTGGAAATAAGAAAAATAAAGAATAATAATAATAATAAATAAATAAATAAAGGCAATTCTAACGAAATTATGAGGTGGTCTGTATGATGTACAGCCCACCTAATAATAATAATAATATATTACATTTATATAGCGTTTAATCACAGTGTAGATGGCATACGCTAGATTCTCTCGCTCACATACGCAAGTTTACAGCTGATACCGTTTGGTTCTACAGATATGACAATAATGTTTTAAATGGTTGCGTCGTCCTGTATGAAGGAGCCTTCGAATGAGCTGACAAGTAGGCCGACAATATGTGCACATCATGCGCTCTGTATATAGCTGGCTACTTGTATTTCCATGTTGTTAAAGACTGCCTTGCGTGGCGATGTACTAGTAGAGGCAGGGTGGTTCTAATATGCGTAGCTATATATTAGTTTGCGCGCATTACATAATACTGGGCTAGTGCGTATTTCGCACCGTGTGCGAGGCGTTCGCAATGAACCCCGTGTACAGGGCGGTCTGAACATTCGTAGCTATGTGAGTTTGTGCGCACTACATGGTACTGAGCCAGTGCGTATTTTGCACCGTGCAGTGCCGAGGCGTTCGCAATATGGAACCGCGCGTATGATTAACGAACCCGAACCAACTTTAAATGACACATGATTTGACGAGTTTATAATATTCAACTGTTCAAATTTTAGAGACGGCATGGCATTGTATCTCTTTCCCACTTTTATCGCATTGAACTTGAGAAAAACCGAGAAAAAAGGGTGCGTTGATGTTCCAGATCACATTGTAAAGATAATTGTATTCTTTGTGAGAAGACCCCGCGGACATTTGACCAAGTTGTCAAATCGAATGCTGTAAAAATACGCGCCGGAATTTAATTGAAAAAACGCCTTCTGGTCATTGCTGACATTTTGCGATCACCCAGCGCACAATAATAATTAACGCCTGGACCGAATAGCCCGTCAGTTTTCTTTTTTTTTGTCCTGAAAAAAAGTAATCGAATGAGTACAATATATAAAAAATAAGAGATTAAAAAGGTCATAGTATGTTACACAATTTAAACAAAACATCTTTACCTTTCCTCTAGCTCATGTGATCGTGTACCTGAGTTCACTTAAAGGGATAGTTAAGTTTTGGTATAAAGGGCGCTACACAGCATAATTTTTTGTGAGATAATAAAAAAACTGAGTGTCAAATTCGAAATAGCATACAATTTTAATGACAGAATAAACTTTATTTGATCAAAATCGGTTCAGAAATGGCTGAAATATCCATCATTTGTAATACTTGTGGGGCCCCACATTATTTTATTTGAACCAGCCGTTAAATTTTGTTTTTAAATCCTCTTTTCAAAACATTTTTTTTTTCATTTCGAGCATGGTGGAGTTATAACTATTAGTTTGTAATGAAATGGTGCAGGTTTTGGTTACTAAAATTCAGTTTGACCAAACCTGCACTCTCTTTACCAAAACTCAACTATCCCTTTATATACTTAGAAAGCCATACGTTTTTTGTCTGTATTATTTTGTTATTTTTGTAAAAAATTTTGTTCTTTATACAATAAATCCCATAGGCATACAGTTCTGTATAATATGCAAAAAGATGCATGTGCAACAAAAATACACAAACACATTTCATTGCAATGTACAATTTTTGAAAGAAACATATCCGTCGAAATGTAAATTCTAATTTTAGAATTTACAATATAAACACAATATAAATATAAATTTACAATATAAATTTACAATATAAATTTAGAGTTAAACAATATAAAAACATATATATACAGATATTGACCGCGGCTGTATAACACCCACCGCTCCGCAGCACCCGTGATAGCCCACTTCATGGGCTGTCTTCTTTGTTTTCATCTTCCGCGCGCGCGAGTGACGAAACCGACGCATACACAATTAAAATTAATACACACAGATTTAACACGGTACGTACACTCGAAAGTCATTTCCTAAAATACAATCATTTGTTGCTCCCGTGCGCGATATTGACAGGGCGCCCCATCGACAGGTTGATGATTGCAAACTTCTCGCGCAGGATATCGACATGATAGAAGAGAGGGAACACAGAGCGATACATTCGACAAGAATCTTGTCTACACCCGTGATAAAGTCCGGGGATAAAGTCACCAAGATCAATGGTTAGTGATTGTTCTAAAAGAGTAAAGAAGTGTCATATGTGTCTGTATTTCGGTAAAAAAATAAATTACAAAACACGCTAGAAGAGTCATATCTCGCACTACGCTGTCTCGCACCCCTGGGAAACCTGTTTTGTTGACACTGTCGGCTGTAGCAATCACTCCTTGGCCCCGTTGCAGAAAGAGATCAAAATCGATTGTAAGTCGGAACATTTGCGCTTTTCAACCAATCGGATTTGCTCATTTTAGTCACATGATCTGACTTTTTAATTGACTTCTTTAATTGTTACTTTACAATCGATTGCATCTCTTTCTGCAACAGGACCCTTATGATAACGATTTGAATTTGAATTCTAGATTAAAGTGAAACCAGTAAAGTGTCTAACTCCACGAAAATTACTTGGAGCTTCCTCATTTCTCTTCCCCCGTGCACTGTTAAAACGCTGTGTAAACAAATTCAACAACTTGTTGAAATTTTTCAACAACCGCTGTTTGACATATGAACCATCCAACTCTTGTTGAAAACATTCAACAACCCCAGTTGTTTAAAGTTTACACAACTGTTGTTTTAATTTGTTCTACAACTGTTCTACAAAATTGATGTTGTTTAGAATAAATTTCAACAATCCCGTTGTTGAAATAGTAAATACAAAACAAGATGTAAAAGCGGCAAGGGTAGGATTCGAACCGGGGGTCTTTGGGTTATAAGTCTCACTCTCTATCGACTGCGCTATCTCGGTTCGCTTGGTTTGCGAAGGGACAACAGAGGTTTTGACGCGGTGATTTTGCGGTCGAAACTATCACGTGATTTAACACGTTTCATCAACGCTTGAACAATGGCCGCTTCACGCAACCCTTCTTCATACAACTTATCATGCTACACCTAAAGTTGTATGAAAAGATTTAACAACCATTTTTACACAGCGTTTTTTACACTGCGTTTTAACAGTGTGATTTTTGGCTTATGGTAAGCGAAGAATTTATCTATCATTGATGATCATTCAGCTCAAGAGCGTTAATGAACGGTCATAAACCTCATACACGTTATACAGTAATTCGTTGCAAAAGCGGACGCAAATTTTCGCTTTTTTAACCAGGAAAGCAGTGTACTTTTTCAATGACACTTTCACACATCATTCGGACATATCTTACAATGATTTTGGTATAGGATTGAAGTCTCAAATGTAATTTTGGGCAGTATCTGACACTTTACAGGTGCACCTTTAATCTACAGGAGACACGAACGAACGAACGAGTTAACAAATTATATTTGAAGTATAAACTTAAAGGGTGCCGCGGAGCGGCTATACAGGCCTCTAGGAATTTAATAATAAATGATAATAATATGAACATTTATATAGCGCATGCTGCTATAAATATATACTCTACTGCGCTTAAATAATACAGAAAACAGAATGCATTGTCAAGCAGGTCCCTGAAAATGAATGTATTAAACACACATCATCTGGATAGTTGTGGTATGTTCGATGATGTTTCGCTCACATGATTATTATCTACTAAGTTAACAGTTAACCCTAGTTTACAACTAAATACCTAGACCTATCATCTAAAATATACTGTACTTAGAATTGAATAGCGTGGTTTGATGGATATGGGCCGTTAATTAATGCTCTGTACAGTACAAACAGCGAGCGGAATCGGTTAATAAAAGCTTACAGTAAGATAAATTGGCTATGCCGTATGCATGGTATGCCAGGGATTATGTTGTCATGTATTTATTTAGAGCATGTGTATCAAATAAAAAGGGAAATTACCTAAAACAACGAGCTCTTGTAAGAGTACGTCTAAAGCCTACTTAGATCTGAGAAGATAAATTGTTATTTTGTTGTAATCCCCATACTTTGACCTAGACATAGGCCTGCCAATTAAATTTAATCATTTCTTTTGTATTGGTCCAACCAAGTGGAACTTGTTTACGGTTCTTAATATCACAATTAATAACAACTAATCAGTGCATATAATAAACAAACATCTGAATATCAACATTAAATGACAAAAGCGTTTACATATTATACATCGTCAAGCACCATTATAAACATTACGACAATTAAGAAAAAGCAAGTACATTAGAAAGCGGCATAAAGGAGTGGCCACACTGAACACGAATCCCCACGAATAGACCCACGAATGCAGTACGAATTGGTACAAATCTATGGCAAGCCGTTTTAACATCTATTCCTATTTCTTGATATCAATAACTGAATTATTGATATCAGTTTATTTCTTGATATCAAGTATTACCAATACCGAAAAGTATTTCTTGATATCAAGAATGCATTTCTTGATATCGAGAATGCATTTCTTGATATCAAGAATTCGATTTCTTGATATCAAGAATTGAATTCTTGATATCAAGAAATAGGAATAAATGTTAAAAACGGCTTGCCATTGATTTGTACCAATTCGTACTGCATTCGTGGGTCTATTCGTGGGGATTCGTGTTCAGTGTGACCACTCCTTTAGGAAAAGGGGAAGAGATTTATAAAGGGAAAAGGAGAAAGGCAGAAGAAGGGAAAGGAGAAAGAAAATAGAAGGGAAAAGAGAAAGGCAATAGAAGGGAAAAGAGAAAGGAAATAGAAGGGAAAAGAGAAAGGCAATAGAAGAGAGAGAGAGAGGTACATTAGACATGAGAGCTATAGTACGGCTATATGATAAATGTAAGTTCGTTTATGGCAAGAATAATACACGTATTATGCACAAAATAAAAAAGCAAAATGCTGTTCAGGGTAAGGGAATTGAATGTCTAGGTGTATTGCATAAACAAACATATTGCAAGTCATATCAATTAATGTGTTTACTGTGTTGATGATAATAATACTACTAATAACTATTTATATTAAAGGGATATTAACATTGTCCAAACCTACAAAACTTAGTTAGAAATCTAGTGGTTCTGTCATACCTTGTAGTATTTGTATTACCAATAGAAGCATGGAACGGGTTTTGGTTTTTCGAGGTTCCCTTTCATTAAAAAGATATTTACGAGTGAAGGGTTCGGATTGTTAATTATCCACCGGAAAGTTATAACTGTGTACAAAGTCAGTGCAATGAATTAGCGAATATCACTTCGCATTTCTGCTCACATATTTTACTCGACCATATAAAATATTCCATTAATCGTAAACTTTTCACTCATTATTGTTGGATATATTGGATCACAAAAATACACATTTCATAAAAATGCTACCGGAAACATTCTTATTTTATAATTTGTCAGGAATCATTCATAACGAAAGGATGCGCAACGTATACGTAATGTGATTGTTATTGAATTAAGATGATAAGTAATGATTCATAACATATTCGGAGAACATTTATTCTATCAATGAAAGGACACTCCGTTCGTTGCGCCGCTTTACTCTGGAATAAATTTACCTAAATTCACCCCAAATTAAAGGTAAATATAAAATGCTCGCTTTAACTACTCGCTATTTGGTGTCAGTTATCTAAGGCACATTAGCATTTTTTGGGAATAATTTAGTCAAAGCCACACAAATTTAAATTTAATAACATACTCGCATTCTTTAACATAATATATATGACGTTTATAGTGACTGTTAAGCATTATAATATATTACAATATGGCGTCTGCAGTAGTCATGGTGACTTATGAATGCGGAGGGAGAAATTGGGGGTTGAGTAAGTAAGTAAGTAAGTAAGTAAGTAAGTAAGTAAATAAGTAAGTAAGGTAGTAAGTAAGTAGGTAATTAAGTAAGTAAGTAAGTAAGTAAGTAAGTAAGTAAGTAAGTAAGTAAGTAAGTAAGTAAGTTAAGTAAGTAAGTAAGTAAGTAAGTAAGAAAGTAAGTTAGTAAGTAAGTAAGTAAGTAAGTAATTAAGTATAAAGTAAGTTATTAAGTAAGTAAGTAAGTAAGTAAGTGAGTAAATAAGTAAATAAGAAAGTAAGTAAATATGTAAGTAAGTAAGTAAGTAAGTAAATATGTAAGTAAGTAAGTTACTAGGTAAGTGTGTAAGTAAGTAAGTAAATAAATAAGTAAGTAAGTAAAAAGGTAAGTAAGTAAATAAGTAAGTAAGTAAGTAACGTTGGTTAGTCATAAGTAGGTAAGTAAATAAGAATTCCAAGCGATAACTGAATCGAACACACACATTTTAATTTTGAGTCCAGTGACTCCAGCAGGTTACCTTTCTATCAAATGGTTCATCCTGCCCACCCCCTCCCTTAAGACATATATGCCTCCTCCTTTTCCCCTCACGTGGCCCGTACTTACCCCAGTTTATGAATTCAACTTTACCAAGCTACCGGGCACCTATACATGCCCTTCAAAAAACCTTAGGGAACAGAGTAAATGCGATCCAGGAAGAACGTAATTCTTACGCACGAATAATAATACAATTATACAAACTCTTTCTATTCATCGATAGTGGCGCACTTAGCTTACGTGGTGGTAGTGAAAACATACTATTGTCGACGGCACCCAAGTATATTCACGTCATCGTGGTCATAGCACGTGCTACAAAGAATAGTCGCCCTTTAATTTGTAAGCATTACTTCAATTTGTTCCCTTAATTATGGCTTGTAACGCCGGTAACGCGAATCATTTGTACACATTTAGACATTTTTTCTGTGTACGACTCGTCGCTCAACAATTGGTTTGTGATCGTGATAAATTAGTGTTTCATAGAATTAGAAGGTCATAGAAATAACCATTAATTTCTTTAACAAAAAGACGTTAATGACTTTCGGCACGCATGCGACCACCGTGAGAATTCAACAACATAAAAAAGCTAATTGTATATGCGGAAATACAAATACAAACATGAAACAAACAAAAGCATCGTTGCTAGTTGTCATGGGCGTACTATTATACGAACACGTTTTATAGAAAATATGGACGGGTGCTTTGGATTTCCCCCATGACCCCCAAAAAAATCGAATAATAAAAATACTTACCGCATTTGAAATAATTGTTCACAAAATTGTATGTTTTTACTCAAATATTTACGCGAAAAGGTGGTAGAAATGTCCCCATTTCGGGATTGTAAATACCCACAATTACTTTTGCCGAAATATGAAATACTGATGGAGGCGAGAATATGGCGGAAGGTGAGGAGAGCGGGGGGGGGGGGGGGGGGGGGGGGGGGGGGGGGGGAGAGGGGAGGGGGGGGGCAGCAAGCTACCCCCAGCGTTGTTGTTGTTGTTTGGTTTGGTGCCCCAGCGTTGTTGTTGTTGTTTGGTTTGGTGGCAATCAGTCAGTATGACTATTGTTGCCAATTGCTTTTCAATTCATTCATTCTTCATATATAAAAAAAAAATATATATATATATATATATATATATTATAACATTTTATAATTCATCAACAATTTATTTGTATGGCACCGCTTAAAGTATCTCGATATTTCTTTCTTTTTTTTCCTCCTGCCTTAACTAATACTTTTTATATTCAACAATATAAACATTTTCCTTTTCTCAATAACCTAAGCCCACCTCTCACATCGGGACTCCCGCCACATAATGTGGAAGTGGGCCTCTTAATAGTATAATAATGACCCTAACCCGCCTCTTATACCTTACGCTCCTGCCAATATTTACGCGAACAGGAGGGAAACGTCCCCATTTCGTGATTGCGTTACCGAGCGGAAGTGTAAATGTCAGAGATAGCCGGATATGCTCGGCTCAAGAATGCGTGGTATGCACGCCCGATTAGCGGCCACTTCTGACAGGTGCCGTTAGAAGTGCATTATTTTATGCACATCAACAAGTCAGATACAAACTGAAAAAGGCGAACGAATGATATATTAGATATTATCCTATCCTCCTGACATTTCTTTCACGTGGACAACACGTTTTGCTCACAAAAACAATAATATTTTCTCTTTATATATTAACAGAGATTTAGATTTGTTTTCTTTACATTTTGTGAAATGTTCGGTTTAGTGTCGGTCAGTATTCCGCGCAGGCATTCAGTGTTCATTCGGCATTGAGTCACAAAACCCGACCAAACCCAAACCAACAATAGATCGAACCCAAATCGACACCAAACCGAGCCCAAATCGACACCAAATCGAACCCAAATCGACACCAAACCGAACCCAAATCGATACCAATCGAACCCAAATTTACACCAAACCGAACCCAAATCGACAAATCGGACTGGAGTTAATTTGCTATCGGCTTCAGTTCGGTCTGTTATCGGGGTGCACTGTCGGGTTCGATGCGCTTCACATTTCTCGAAGTGGATTCTTTCAAATACGGTCGAAAAGACCGACACGAGACCGAAACATTTCTACTGTTACCCCAAACCTTACATTCGTCAGACACCAACTCGAGGGGGCTTGGCAAGTGTAACATATGGGGGCCTGTCCGGGAGTATTTCCGTCACGTAAACCATTAGCGAGAATCATTGGTATAAAGGTTTACCTTTGCCCTACTATAATTGTTGCAAATTTGCGATTATTCGCTAGTCAGTAGATACGCGCATTATTTTGAGCCAATCAGATTTGCGCATTTAAGCGCATTTTCTGACTTTCGATTAATCGCGACTCTTTATGAAGCACCCCGGGTGTCAGATGGATTCGGTCTTGCTGGTGTGACTAGGGTGTAAATGACTAGGCACGTAAACTTAGATAATTAAGTTGTGTCTGCCAATGTCAGTGGACCGTCCATTATATAATATATATGTGCCGTTCGGAAATAACTCAACAAATGAAATAGCTCGCTGATACGTCATTCTCCATTATTAACCAGTCCCGTCCCAGTTATCGTGCCAATCATACAGTTACTACATGTGAACCAAGTTACGAAAGGCGGTGTACTAACCCATTTCCTAAGAGATACGTAGTGTAGCTCCCACAGACTTATAAATACATCGTACAAAATGAAAAATCGTTTTGCGATCCTTGCTGACACTTAATGCCTTATATTTAGAGGGACGAATGCATACGCGAGTTGAAAATCCCGAGCTAAACGTTTCCGCTCAAAGAGTTGAATCGCAAAAGGCGGTAAATCCATTTCGCTGACCTGGAGATATTTTCACAAAGATCTCAAGTTTAACTACAACTTGGATATAGCTGTTACAAGTTGGTTAATTTCAGAAATATTTTATATCGGCAATGTTCGATTCAATATCGATTCAATGTTAATGATGTAATATTATTTCTTTAAAGGGAAAGTTCGGTTTAGGAAAAGGGGGCGCATCAAGAAATTTTATTTTTTCAGAATATTTGCATGTTAGCTGTTGAATACACGTTTTATTTTATTCGAAGACGACAAATGGCCTGCAAAGTTTTAAGGGAAACTTAGTATTATTTTCAACTCAAAATGATCTTTGTGAAATACCCCATTGTACACCAATAGCGTATCCGCGGTTAGTCCACACTGGGGCTAAGATCAGCCAGCCTCATCCTCTCCCCTTTTAGCCCTCTCAAAGCTACAAGCATCACTGGACTTGGACCCATATTATGCATTGAATCGTCATTTATCTTTATCTCCAATCTCTGTGTTGTCTATAAAATCCACTTTGTGCTCTAATTCCCGATCAAGGGAGAAACTGTTCGATGAGTCAATCACACATACGTTTGTACGCACTGTGAGCGACTTTTATCTATGCGATAATACGTTCGTCGAAAAGACTCCGAGCGCAAGCGATTACTGTGTACAGGAGTCCATGTGCACATGCACGGCGTGGCGCTTGGCTACTACTACTAGTATACATAGGTAATACATTAAAAATAATGCGTGTGCAATTTGAACAAACCTTTTTCAGATTTTGTATTCAGTAATTCCTTTTGAGGAAGGGCTTTCGAAACAGAACTCTTTTGTCATTTGTTTTGTGATTTTCAAGAAAACCTAGTAAAATAGCTTATGGTGCACTCATACCGTTAACCCATTGGTTTTGAAAGTAGAATAAGCACCTTCTGTTACCAAACTCTTCTAAGATATAGATGTAGCGCGTCTCGTATCGCAACAAGCAGATAACCACATTACACCGGCGAGATGAATGGTGGCCCATCTTGGCTCGATGTATGTTTAACACAATAAATCATATTATACACCACGGGCATGCCGGAGATTTTAAAGGGATAGTTCAGTTTTGGTATAGAGGGCGCTGCACAAAATATTTTTTTGTGAGATAATAAAAAACTGAGTGTAAAATCTGAAAGAGCATACAATTTGAATGGCAGAATAAACTTTATTTGATCAAAATCGGTTCAGAAACGGCTGAAATATAAAGGCTATCACTGCATAATAGGCACATAATAATTGATTGGATCTAGATACTGTGTTGGCATGTGCAAATGGTTGATGCAATGTGTATTGTTGTGATCTGATATGTCCACTGAGTATTGCGTGAAAATTCATGTTAAATGAATGTTATATGGCCGAGTAATGAGCGGAAATGCAAAGTGACATTTGATAACTTATTGCACTGAGTTTGTACACAGTTATAACTTTCCAGTGGACAATACAAAAAATCAGAACACTTTAATCGTAAATATCTTTATAACGAAAGAGAAATTTGTAAAAAAAAACGAAACCTTTTACATGCTTTTATTGTTAATACGAATACAACAAGGTAGAGTACCTGTCCACTAGAGTTCCAATTGAGTTTTGAGGATTTGTACAACGATACTAGATCCCTTTAAAGAGGTTGTTCAGTTTTGGTTTAGAGGGCGCTTCAAGAAATATTTTTGGTGTGGTAATGAAAAACTAAGTGTAACATTTGAAAAAGCACACAATTTAAAAGACACAACCAACTTTGTTTGATCAAAATCGGTTAATGAACAGATGAAATATCCGTAAATATATCCGATGGGAATAAAATATTGAGGACCAACTTGTATAAAATATTTGAAGAAAAATTCTAAAATCCAAGACAACTTTGAAAACATACGAACAAATGTTTTTAAATAGTTTGTAATTATCTCTTCATTTAATTATTATTTTAACCAAACGTCACATTTACATTTTTTTGAATTTTTTCTGTTAAAACTTGAGGTGTCTGGAGGGCGTCCTTTTGTGATAACGGCTGCTTTTTTTAATGAAAAACACCCCGTAACTTAACCGTTTATATGTTTTACTACCATTCAATCATCAGTGAATTATAACTGTTAGTTTTTAATGATAACTTACAAGTTTGAGTTAGTAACATTTTGTTTGACCAAAACTGTATTATCCCTTTAACTCGGTTCGGGTAAAGAGCGCCATAAAAACGTGATAAGCTCGATGTGCTTTAAGTCCTCAAGGTCGCGCTACTAGGGGACGATCAAAAGTACCTTTTTTTTATGAACCGACCAGGATTAACCTTAATTGAAATTCATCGTCACTCAGGACGCTAAGCTCACGCATCAAAAAATAAAGGCTATAGGCATATGAAATATAATTGCTTAAAAAAATAATAAGGCGGCATCACGAGCCGTTAAAATTACTGACCTACATTCTGGTTAACGCTCATAATGCCACGAATATCACAGTCACTACCGAGCCCCGTTGCAGAAAGAGATACAATCGACTGTAAGGTTGCAATTATTTGCACGTAAATTTTTTCTTCGCATTTTAACCAATCAGATTTGTGCATTAGTCACGTGATCTAACTTACAATTAATTGCAACTTTACAATCGATTGCATCTCTTTCTGCAACGTGGCCCAGGTCAATCTATACATTAACGATATTGCGTAGAATGTTACGACTGGTGCCTCGACCATGCTAGAGTTAATGCCCGTGATTTCCCGCGCTTTTTACGAACACGGCGCCAAAAATAATGTATAAATAGTTTCCTCGCTTCACGTCGTTATGTGCACGTACTACAAAATATCGTTATTAGTATTTATAGTTGCTGTGATTTTGCACCTTTTTTTATTTGGAAAACGCCCATTTCCGTTTTCCGTGTATCTTATAATTGCCTGCGAGGCTGCGAACCGTTAAGAACACCGAACAGATACAACCTAGTAAACTTTATAAACAAGACAGTGTTCTTTAATGAAACGGTTCTTTAAAGGGTTCTATAGTACCATTGTCTAAATCTACAAAACGTACTTAGAAGTCTAGCGGTTCGTTCATATATTGTTGTATTTGAATTACCGATATAAGAACAGGTTTTGGTTTTTCGAATTTCTCTTCCGTTAAAATGTTTTTTTTTTTACGATTTAAGTGTTCGGAAGTTTAATTATCCACTGGAAAATGATAACTGTGTACTAAGTCAGTGCAATGAGTTAGCGAACATCACCTACGCATTTCCGATCATTATCACCCATTAAACCTGACATTTTCACACATTACTAAGTGGACGTATCAGTTCACAAACATACACATTTTATCAACCATTCTACACGTTGTGCACATGTCAACAAAATTACGAAGTTGTTGTTGTCTACTAAATGTGTCCATGCAAATACAAGGACGTCGACACGGATTAGATCATATTACGTTCCAGCAAGTAATTGTTGTTATTCCTAAATTAAACAATTTATGTGCTAATTAGGAAGATATCCCTTCTAATAAATCATTCTTGATCATGATGATACTCCTTACCTGTTATGTGTATTGAATTCTCAGTTAATACCAAGGTCTCATTACTGCGATAAAGTTATTGTTAAAACAAATCTATTCAATATTGTTCAATTGTATTTCATTTACAATGAATTGATTCCCAGTCGTAGCGTCTTCTCAAAATTTATCAACAAACATCACACGTTCACAATATGAAGAACTTAATTCCAAAATGCGCTAAATCCACTTTTTCAGCTTTGGAGAAAAGCCGGTTTCGTTGTTCATTTTGTACACATGCCTATGAGAATATAACAATGACAATTTCCATCTATCGACCTTGATTTTATTATTAGTCCTCAATTTGTTTTATTTTTAAGATAGCTATACGTAGCTTATTAAAGGGACGGTTCCTCTTTTACAAAAACGTCTGAACAGTTTCCAGTTGACGGATGGGGATGAATGTAACACACACACACAAAATCAGATCGAACAGCCCTGTAATTTGGATTCTACGAATGAAAAACAAATGCGTCCCTCCATCAAACTATATATCGGTCAATAAAGGGGTTTAACTGATTTAGCATAATATTACAACAATATTGTACTTATTCTTGTAAAGGTATTGTGAAGCCGACATTTGTAAAAGTATGTCACGGAAAAAGATCTAAAAGATGAAGAATATATAATTACATGTAGTCAGGTTAAGTGAGGTTTGGTTATTTTGTTTAGTAATCGCTTACCCATTGTTATTTGTGCGCGGGTCACGTAGCTAGTGCGGGTCACATAGAGGTCACGCATAGCGCCGTGGCACTCCGTGGAATCCGTGAGCGAACTTTCTCGACGGGTGAATACACGTATAATGCACAATTAACCGTTGGACGATGGTTTATTAGATTTAGGTCTATAACTCCACGAAAAAGAGATTTCAAGCCCTAATTTTTTCAGGCATGCTAGTAAATGACATTTTCTTTCATATAATACAATAACCTCGCAACTTTTGAAATTTGGCTTGCAAAAGAGGGACTGTCCCTTTAATGTACTTATAATTATGGTTAACTCGATTGTTATTGAAAGGGGATTACGCGCCTTTTGGAACTAAGCTTTTCATATATGCAATTTGGAGAATGAACCAAAATGATTGCAATTTCGATGAATGAAATGTGATGAATATAATATTTAGTCACTCATCGTCTACTTAATTACGTAAAAGGGCATGGGAATCGAAATATGAAATATTTCGTAAAGAATCATCGAATAATAATATGAATCTATACTTTTCATTCATCTTTCGTTCATATTCTCCTCTAATGTCGCGTTATACCTTGTATCAAAAGGAAGAAATATAATAAGAAGAATAATAAGGAGGAGAAAAAAGGAGAATAAAGAAATGATTTAACCGGGCAAAAAGGGATCTAGTAACTATGTTGACATTTGCAAAAAGTGATGAGTGGTTGATAATATGTATATTGTGGTTATCTGATATGTCCACTGGATGTTGTGTGAACATTTCAAGTTAAATGGATATTATATGGCCGATAAATGAGCAAAAATTCAAAGTGATATTCACTAACTCATTGCACTCACTTTGTACACGGTTTTCGCGGTCCAGTGGATAATTCAACATCTGAATACTTCAATCGTAAATATCTTTTTAACGAAAGGGAAATTTGAAAAACCAAAACCTGTCCATGCTTTTATTGTTAATATGAATACAACAAGGTATGAAGGAGCTGCTAGAATTCCAATTAGATTTTGAGGATTAGGACAATGTTACTTAAGTCCCTTTAAAGACAGGAACAGTGGTAGTGTGAATAGACCTCATCTTGTGGGGGAAAATCCCGTATAATACACACCCATGCCTGGAATAAGTTTGTGAATCGTTTTCTATGTTGCTGATTAAACAAAAAAATGATTACTAGATTACTATAAATCTACCATATCTGGAAGGTTGTTCATATGATTTCAGAAAACACACTTATACAGGTTAATTGGATTGAGACGCTACACTACAGTCTCATAATAAAGATACTAACATTTATAATAGGAAAGGTTTTTTATTTTTGTCATAAAAGATACAAGTTATGAATAATTCAAGAAAGATACCCTCTCGATATATTAGACTCTTTCACAGAAATTCATAGTTACGCTCGCACTTCTATAGTAAAAACAAAGCATATATGGTTGGAAACGTTCTCATTACTAAATCCTTTATAATGAGATCTGCGAAATCTTATCTTCCATTATGTTTTTCATTCATAATATAACCGTTGACGTGATTGTTGACAGGTTTGTTTTTAAGACAGAATTTATTGTTGCATGAAATCGAAAGGGTTCATAAAGATAAATAAACTAAAATGAATTAAATGTTTCGAAATAACGAAACATTTGAAATGTCCCTGTTTTAATGTAAGATATTGTGAAATACTTTAGCGGCATAAACAACATTTGTTCAATAATTGTGTTGTTTCTTCAAATGTATCTGAGGAATACTTTTGAAAGTGA
>JBAMJV010003065.1:0-87500 GCA_037951105.1 Echinarachnius parma | reverse complement strand
ATTAGTAAGATATGTATGATTGAAGTGCTCAGTGGTATAACTATCTACTGGATAAGTATAACTGTGTTAAAAGTCAGTGCAATGGGTTAGCGAAATCACTTTGCATTTATGCTTATTAATATTACTCGGTCATAATTATAACATCCATTAACCATTACGGTTTCACACATCACTCAGTGAACATATCATATCACATAAATACACATTTTATCAACCATTTGCCAGAGTTGTTGCACATGACTGTCAACAAGGTTACTAGATCCCTTTAAACCTATTATCCGCGCACATATAGTGAAAGAAAAAGGCACACATTACCTGCTTTCTGATCGGCGTCTATCCCACCGCTGCCAGTCATGCCAGTTTGTACAGACGAAGAATTATAAATACCCTTTGGCATACATGGCATACAAGTGTAAGGGGAACAATCCATTCCGGATAGTAGAATAATGCCCCCCTTTCAATTTGATATTTTTCAGGACTTTTAATTACCCCAATTTCTACCTTGATATATATAACCTACTTTCTGGATCTATGGTAGAATAAAGCCGAAAGCACATAGAGCCGACTCGACCCGATCCGACTGGTTTTCAGTCAGACTAAAGCCCGGCGCAGACAGAACCGATCCGATTAGGTTTCATAGTGCATTGCCACACGACTCCGATTTTGCCTGTCGGAAGCCAGTCGGAAGCCATTCGGATCCAACAGGTCGGATCGGATCGAGTATAGGTCAGCTCTGGCTGAGCCAGGCTTAACGTTTGTCCCGATCAGTCGGTGCCGATTCAACATGTTGGATCGGCAACGACTGGCGAATAACTTTACACAGATCTACGCTAGTGCCTAGTGATCATGCACACTTTCCAACAAAACTTTGAATAAATGTATGGGATGTTCGACCTATATATTCATGCGTAATATATATTCAATTTAACAATAGAACGGGAACTACCAGAGAGAAAAATATCAGAAAAATACATATTTTCAAAAATGATATGTGATCCTACTAAAGATATGTGACTGGGTTTAATTTGCAAGAACAGGAAAGTATTAGAGAGACGGGGCCTCAAGGGTATTACATGGAAGTCTTCTATTTCAACTGAAATATCTGTAATAGGCTCATGTTGCTGATTTTTATACTGAGAATAATTTAGTTCAAACTGATCCCTTCACGTTCTTGGTTTTCTAATTTCGAACGTTTTCTCTTTCTTTTAGGTATTATACTGATTCCCTCGATCTCCCCCTCTCTATCTGTATATCTATCATTATTCTCCTTCAATTATGTTATCGTTCCTTGATTCTGTACGTAATCTGTCTTCCCGCTGCCTTTCACTATTTCTTCCTCGCTTCTCTCTTTCTTGTAGGTATTATATAGATTCCCTCTCCCCCTCTCTATCTGTATCTCTATCGTTACTCTCCTTCAACATGTTCAATTATTTTATCGTTCCTTGATTCTGTACGAAATCTGTCTTTCCGCTGCCTTTCACTATTTCTTCCTCGCTTCTCTCTTTCTTGTAGGTATTATATAGATTCCCTCTCCCCCTCTCTATCTGTATCTCTATCGTTACTCTCCTTGAACATGTTCAATTATTTTATCGTTCCTTGATTCTGTACGAAATCTGTCTTTCCGATGCCTTTCACTATATCTTCTTCGCTTTTATCTCTCTCTCCCTCTCTCCATCTTCCCCTCTCTTTCTCTTATCTCTTTAATTTCTTTCTCTCTTCTCTTTCCTTCTCTTCCCCTCTCTTTCTCTTATCTCTTTAATTTCTTTCTCTCTCTTTTCTCTTTAATTTATTTCTCTCTCTCTTCTCTCTTTTGTTCTCATTGTTTCATTCGACTCCCCACTTTTTCTATTTCTTCTCTTCTTCTATTTCTGCTCTCAGTCTATTTGTCTGTTTGTATGTTTCTGCCCCCCCTCCCCCCTCGCTCCATCCCACCCCCTCCTCTCCTCTTCCTCTCTTGCTCTATCTCTCTTTCCCCCCTCTTGTTCATATGTACACTCATTCTTTGGACAATTATAAAGCAAGTATCAGTTCTGGCGCCGTTCCTTTTGCTATAGGAATACATTGCAACCTTAAAGGTCCATTAATATTGCTTAATAACCAAACTATAAAGCTATATTCTTAACATTGATGGCTGTGTATGTTATATATAAGAATCACCGAACAGAACGATATTTTCACAGTATCAATTATATTATTCATACAATTAAAAGATTATTTCTTAAAAATCAAACGTCATACTCCATTTCCCAAATCATCTTCGCGGTATCATTATTTTTTCATTAGGCGGGTGAGATCTAGTTAAGCAAAGGTTAATCGATGCATAATTTCATGAGAGTCCCTTTTTTCGCCACGCTCAAATATCAAAGGGGAATTTTTTGGGACCATTTTGCCGTTGCGCATTTTAAAGGGATGTAGTAACTTTGTTGACAATTGCTATAAACTAACAAGGGGTCGATAACATGTGTATTTATCTAATCCACTGTGTTCGCTGAATAATGTGTGAGCATTCCACGTTAAATGGATGTCACATAAGGCCGAGTAATGAGCGAAAGGGCAAACTGGTATTTCCTAACGCCTTGCACTAACTCTGTACACAGATGACCGTCTCCCAATTAGACTTTCAAATTCAAAAAATCCAATTTTTAAGGAAAGAGAAATTTGGTATTAAACCGAAACTTTCTCCATATTTTCCTTTCATTGGTTAATACACATACAACAAGGTATGTGAGAACCGCTAGAGTTCTAAGTAAGTTTTGTGGATTTTGAAAATGTTACTCTAGATTCCTTTAAACGCAGCTGTCAACCATGTCAACTGGTCTGTTAGGTGCGAAGCATCGCGCCGGAAATATGTCAGTGGCGTCTTAGAACGCAATTCTGTCCCACTAAACTCATTCCGCGTGTTTCGGAACATCGCGGAATCGCGAAAGCGGAATAATGCGTTGGATCCGCGTCTAGGACAGAATTGAGTTAACCCTCCCCAACACCTCACCGTGTTTAACACCATTGGTTTGATACGCTTGTAATAGTGTATGTGATATGTTGAGGGCTTGCTTTCATGTTACGCACCCTCCAGTACACCGCCCAGGGTTTGTAAATGAATTATACATACGGCGTTCACATGGCATAAGTATATCTTGGTAAATTATGAGACGATCTGCAGGCGAACAAATTGTCCAACGCAGTAATACGCTTTGTGCAACATAGTTTAATCAGGTCTTACCTTTAACATTTTAATGTACGAGCGACTTAAGGGCATGACATATTGCCAAAATGGCCCCTTTAGTATGGGACTTAGTGCCTTTAAACCCGTTTTTGCGTGATGATGTTATGTTAAGGACGTCGAGAAACTCAATTGATGAGTGCTAGAGGGGAAATAAAGCGAATGCTGTTGAGTTTTCTTTATAACACCCCGACTTACGAGTCCGGTGTGAACCCAAAGCTAATTTGAACGTTACTTAGCCATCGCTGCACCGCCCAATGTTTGCAAATGAATATAATTAATAATTGGCGGCATTTCAGACAGCATATTATTAAGTTTGTAGGTGCACATGGCATTTAATATATGCATATAATTATAATTGCATGCATGGGTACTAGTGTGAAAACGTTGTCATATCATAGCCGGTTTTGGGGGTATAATAATATTTGTTGTTACCGAATCATTTATAAATCATATATCAATTAATCAATGGTGGAATAATACATAGCATGATCGTCGGGTGTGACTTGCATAATGTAGATACAATTTTCTACTTTTCTGCAAGTATGACAAGTTATGCATCAATACAGCATGTTGCCATCATAGTCGTTTGGATGAAATGTTGAATTACCGATACATACCGTATAATTATGATAAAATAAAAAAGAACAATAAAATAAAGGTGGAATTGTGCATAACTGGCAGGCGCTGGTGTCAAATTGTGATACATTAATACTCTTTTTGCTGCAAGTACGTAATATCGTGTCATCATAGCTGTGTTGTGGTATTTGATATTATCTTAGAGGAAAGTATGAGAAAAAAAAAATCATTAAATGGCAGATTTATACAGCTTAATTGTGAGGTGATAGTTGCATTATTTGGATACATTTATCTGGTTTGCCGCAACTCCGTATGATTGTGTCATCATGGCTGTGTTGTGGCATTTGATATTACTCTTAGATATATAGGTATGCGAGTCAAAACTAAAAATAAATCAATAATTTGTAGAATTATACAGGGTAATTGTCAGGTATCAGTTGCATATTATTTAGATACAATTATCTGCATGCAGACTGCTTTGTTGCACGTGTGTACGAAAGAATCTCACGATAGTTTTAACAACGCAAGATTTTAGGCTAATTTTGTTTCAACAGCGCAAATATTCGTGTAAAAATGACATGCTATGTATGTAAAGCAATCACATTCCCCGGCACATTCAACAGTCATTTTCGCGAATTTTTAGGCTAAGATTTTTAGGGAAAGATGTTATTTATACATATAACCATCACATTTGGGGCAAAATCACCTCAAAACAGATAACAGTGAAATTACTTCCCTTACACAAAATACTACATGATCCCACTGGGAAAAAAAAGAAGAAAAATTAAAGAAAAAAAGAAGTGCATATCAAAGTTGATCCACTTTCAAATGCTTTGCCATTAGTTTGTCAATGAAGCATCATTATTCTGAAGAAACACAAATTGACAAAATCAGATCTTTTTTTGTTATAAACCGGAAAGTCTGATATTATATAAATGATGTGGGTGGTCTACCGCGGCGGCAGCCCCCTGTGGGGAAAACATGAGTGTCCGGATACCACTTTCACGTGAACTCAACACGTGCGTTACATCTATGCATGAATATTCAAATTATTATGAATGATTTGGAACGATTGTGGAGAAGGACAAGACATTTGGAATGAGGCGATTATGGGATGAAATGAAATAATAGGTTAGAAGAAAAACATGACCAAGGAAAAGGGGCGAACATACGGGGAAATGAGAGAAAGATAAGACATTTGGAGGGAGGCGATTATCAGGATGAATTATGTAAAAGAAGATTGAAGACACACAAAAAGGGAAAGGCGCAAAAATACGGGGGGAAAGGGAGAAGGAAAAGGAAAGGTAATACCTTCGGAGGGAGGCGATTATAAAATGGCATTCTAATAAAAGGTTGAATAAATAAAAATTGAAAAGGGCGAAATATGGGGAAAAGGAAAGGTATTACATTCGGAGGGAGGCGATTATAGGATGACATGTAATAGAAGATTGAAGACAAAAGGGGAAAGGGCGAAAACACGACAGGACAGAACAGGGGAAAATAAGGAAACACATTGAAATAAATGAGCAAACATGACATTTTTAACAAAAATGTATAATAATAACCACCGAACATAAAACCTCACTTTGGAAAGAACTCCATCGAGCGCAATTTAATAAGTAATAGTCAAACATGTCTTAGTGGCCGCCAGCTGTCTATTACAGCTACAGCCTGCCTATAATGGCTACCAAAAGCGATTCATGGTATTATCTCAGTAAGAGTTATCTCAGGTTGTCTCAGTAACAACAATTATTTAGAAAAATTACAGCATAAAAGAAACATCATGAGTTATGATTTTAAAAAAGTCACACACTTTGCTTTTGGTAAGGTGGATTCGGATGAGTGGCACCAGACATCAGCTGTGTTAAACAAATTGTCACGCGTGGGCCCGGGGATGTAAAACTAGGTTCGCCATTTTAAACTAGGCTATATGCACTACGTGGTACGATCAAACTGAGCCATGTGTGTATTGTCACAAATGTCGGGGGTGATGGACAAATGTAATGGGGGGATGAAGATGATGATGATGTTGAAGATGTCTTTAAATTAATGTGTTCATTCCATTCATCAATCAAACATGGTAGCGTGCCTCACATAGTAATCCAATCAATGCGACGAAATAATAATAGGTGACGATTCAGTTGTAAAATATAAGTGCTTAAAGTTTATTGACGAGAATTCAACACATGAATATATCGACATGTATAATAATAATTCCAACTAAATAGAAGTGAAGAACTAAACTGTAAACTATCCGCTGTATAACTGCGGAGGACGCAGACTGAATTGAAACTGGAAGACTAACTCTTAACTTCGTGAACTCCTGAACTGAACTCCAGCCAGAGAGGTGGTCCTCCGACCCCTCTGTGCTCGTAATTCTAACTCTTCACTCCCGACTCGTCATTCTAATTCCTGACTCTCTACTCTCTGGCCGCGCCGCGCTATTTATAGGCCGGGTTCTTTGTTCTATCCCGAGAGTATGACTTTGAGCGAAGGACAAAGCTACGACCTCGAGTTAAAGAAAACTCTCCGTCCTCTGCGCACGTGCAGTCGGAAAGGCTGACCGCGACCCTATTACAAAGTCAAACTATCGCTCCGTCCTTCAAGCCAAACACGAGGACGAGCTCGCTACACAAATATTCGCTAGCAATTTGCACTACGAGAGACGAACCCGCTTCCGCGATAGTTCATCCCTAAAGTTACGTAACACCAAAACGAGCAAGTATCTCAAGAAAGAGCAGTTCGCTATGCGAGAGTTTATCCTTGTACATCTTCAAAGTCGCTATGCGACAATTTGTCCTAGTACATATACAATGTCAAACCCGCGCTTGGACTTCATCCTGGAGCTACGCACTACAAAGGCGAGCCTCGCACAGCGAGGAGTTCGTCCCTGGAGTTACGTAACGCAAAGATGATAACGCTGCAAAACTCCGCTCTTGAGGTACGAGATGCGGGGCCAGCGAGTGACCTTCGCTTATCGTCATTCAAACAGCGAAGAGGGCTAGCAAATAACCTCTACGAAATGTCTTTCAAACAGCGCGACGAACGACGAAGCTTGCATCAATTTATCAACTCAAAGGAATGTCTTTGAGCAAGGTCGGCCCAAAATGCGTTCGCAGCATAAGCAATTTTCGTTGAACACTACGCATGCGGTCAATGACAATGGGGGCTGCAGTTCACATTATAATCACATGTACAGTATAACTTAGATTATCACATGGAATAGGAATTTGCACAATCGAACGATTTATAAAATCGTAACACTACCTCCCCCCATAGAAGAAAAATCACTGTCCCCAGTGATAAAACAAAATAGTAAAACAAACTAAAATTAACGTAAAGCAAAACAACTAATTTTTACTTAAGTAAATTAAATCAGTAATTTCAAAACATGACATGAAGTAACATCTTATGAAAGTAAAATAACGTTTCGACTGAACTACCTATAGTAAACACATACTCACTCAACTAAAACCTAACGTGGTTTATATATACATACTCGAACCAATATCGGCAATAAAAAAATATATCGTACATAAACGTCGTACAATTGTACTTTCATACATGCAATGACATTCAGCCATGTGTAACATCGATAGAACGCAGGAGAAAGTCAGACAGAGAGGTCAAAAAGAAGTAAAACAGCTAGGACAAGGGGCTTGTGAAAGGAGGAGGGGTAAACACAGGAAGAGATTAAACGGGGAAAAGTATGATACAAGTGGAAGGGAAACATATGCTGACGAGGAAGGGATTAAGATAACGCAGCGATCCAGCCGCACTATAAACTCCAACCTAGCCAGGGAGGATTAGGGAGAGAAAGGGGAAGCGAGAAAGAGCACTGCTTGGGGATAAAGAGTGTAATTGACTTCATCAAAACATTAATCTCCTAACACACCAAAATACTGATAGAAAGACATATCGCGTGACACGCATGTGCATAATACATAATACAACAAGCAGGTCCTTAATTCTTCTTGGTTACCATACTCAAACAACTAACGTGTTCTAGATTGCAAAACAGTACTTAGTAATGTGCATTTATGTCAAACTTATTATAAATCAACTCACATGAAAGTGTAAAACATAAAACTTCACTATATATATGCATCAAGAAATAATTACGAGCTCAACAAAACAGTGAAATAATCTCATTATAATACGACACAACAAGCCTTACTCAAACTACAGACTGTTACAATTAAATGGTCACAGTCTAACAAAGTTTCAAAGAGAATTCACAAAACGAGGCGAGTAACGGAACGAGTGTATTGAGCAAACAGGCCGAAAAGCATAAAGGAGGATAGTCGGTGAGAAAGGGAGAAGGAGGAAGAGGGGGAGAGAAATTGAGGAATGCCCCCCACGCAATCCCAAACTGCCGAGCGCACGTGGCTGGGTACATCAAATCTACACCTAGAACGAAATGATACCCCGCTCGCCCTATTACATGCCCCCTACTAAAAATATACCTGCTAACAAAAATACAAGAACAATTATGAAACAAATCATACTTCTTACAGCAGAAAAAAAAATGACATGCATGCAATTGAAAATAAGAAACAAGGAAACGATCAAAATTCAAGTACGTCTAAAAAGAGAACTTCCAAACATGTGAACGTTGCACAATAACCGACACATCCAATTTCTGTGTACAGCTTTCAAGAATTATAACTACCAATAACTTCTTAAAGCAAAACGCACGTTCGTTTACCACAACAAAATCTTGTGTCTACTTAACGTTCATTCTCTTACTTTTAGTATTCAATTTGTTTACGTTTCTTGTTTTCTTAAAATCAATCATGCATAATAAATCAGTGGAACTTTCATTAATGTTCACGGTGCATACAAAACAAACATTATAAAACATGTCATAATTTTATCAAACAATAATAAAAGGATAAACGTCAAAATATAACCTTGGTCATATATACTGAGTTCATTATTGTCCAAGAGTAATAGGTTTATTTCGACATGCAATTAATAAAGTCCCTTTTCTTCGCCAACACCAAGGGAAGGTCTATATAGTCCATTGTCTCAGCTTCTAGGTTTAATTATAATATTGTTCCTTCATAAATAATCGAAATTCTGACGATGATCACCACTGCAACAATCCGAGTCTGGCCAAGACCCACCGTGATCGATGCCCACGGTCGTGTTCGTCATATACACATTACTATCTGGATACGGGGATAGTAAATTTCGATGTAATCGCTTCCATGTCGCTGTCGTGGTCATCTTCTGCGTCGTGATTTATAAAACGTTCGCGGACGATTTGTCGAAAGACGGCTTCCTACGGCCCGGAGAATTCCAGCGAAGGCGCCTGTGTAGGAGGCGCAGGGCAGGTTGTCGCCTCGTCAACGTCGACCGCGTGATGGTCGCGATATCTAATCTACACTATATAAACTACCGGGCTCGTTCCAACGTGCAATGTCCAACGGAACCTGGCAACGGCCCCTCATCTCCGATTTCGGCGCGACCAATTTTACAGATACCCAGTATGTTCCAACACATACTGGCTGTATCACAACGCGACTTAACATACAACTTAACCTAAACTACATATATCGCACCTCGCTTCATAATCCACAACCGCAACGATGACCCCAAGGCTCCTCCATGTCGAAGACGATACAATTATTTCACTATTAATGCAAACTGACATGCATTATTTCTTCACAAATATATTAAACAAGACTGTATCGCAAACAAGTCGCACTGCTAACGATTCACATTTCATATACGTGATCAAAATAAATTTCACGAATCATATCCATAAACAAATTTCCAATATTTTCTTTACTCCAAACTATGTGTTAAGCTGAGTATGACGTATTTAATTTTCCCCTTGATGCCGTCGAATTACGAAATATGTTTGCATGCCGTCACATGCTCCATTAAGTTATGCCGATGTCGTACCATTCGCGTACGAACTCCCAACGCGACGACGCAGCTCCATATGATGTCCGGCGTGGCGATACTCGTGGCGGCTCTCGATGAACTGCGGCATGATGACGGCGAAGAGCGCAGGTCGTCGACAGGGCCAAGAACGGTTCAGTCTCCTCAGCTTCAGCTCCCTGCGCGCCAGGCCAGCAGCTCCTCCTCGAACTTGATAACGCCGCGATGATCACCAGCGAACGCCACCACACCCCGAACATACCCATGATGGACTTCATCGATCACGTCCACTCCAGGCATGTATAGTTAAGTTTGTCCAGTGTAGCAGCCATGTCTAGCCTCCTAATCCTCCTAATTCGTCTTCATCCACGTGGAACAAGGCTCGATCAGAGGGAAACAATACATCTTGAGTCCGTGTGTCGCAATTAAAACGTTAATAATTTCACAAATCACTCTCCTGCATGATGTAAAATGACCACGGTTCGTGGTCGATCTCCTGCATTCAAATCGATGACGTGTTAAAGTCACTCATCCCACCGCTGCCACCAATGTCACAAATGTCGGGGGTGATGGACAAATGTAATGGGGGGATGAAGATGATGATGATGTTGAAGATGTCTTTAAATTAATGTGTTCATTCCATTCATCAATCAAACATGGTAGCGTGCCTCACATAGTAATCCAATCAATGCGACGAAATAATAATAGGTGACGATTCAGTTGTAAAATATAAGTGCTTAAAGTTTATTGACGAGAATTCAACACATGAATATATCGACATGTATAATAATAATTCCAACTAAATAGAAGTGAAGAACTAAACTGTAAACTATCCGCTGTATAACTGCGGAGGACGCAGACTGAATTGAAACTGGAAGACTAACTCTTAACTTCGTGAACTCCTGAACTGAACTCCAGCCAGAGAGGTGGTCCTCCGACCCCTCTGTGCTCGTAATTCTAACTCTTCACTCCCGACTCGTCATTCTAATTCCTGACTCTCTACTCTCTGGCCGCGCCGCGCTATTTATAGGCCGGGTTCTTTGTTCTATCCCGAGAGTATGACTTTGAGCGAAGGACAAAGCTACGACCTCGAGTTAAAGAAAACTCTCCGTCCTCTGCGCACGTGCAGTCGGAAAGGCTGACCGCGACCCTATTACAAAGTCAAACTATCGCTCCGTCCTTCAAGCCAAACACGAGGACGAGCTCGCTACACAAATATTCGCTAGCAATTTGCACTACGAGAGACGAACCCGCTTCCGCGATAGTTCATCCCTAAAGTTACGTAACACCAAAACGAGCAAGTATCTCAAGAAAGAGCAGTTCGCTATGCGAGAGTTTATCCTTGTACATCTTCAAAGTCGCTATGCGACAATTTGTCCTAGTACATATACAATGTCAAACCCGCGCTTGGACTTCATCCTGGAGCTACGCACTACAAAGGCGAGCCTCGCACAGCGAGGAGTTCGTCCCTGGAGTTACGTAACGCAAAGATGATAACGCTGCAAAACTCCGCTCTTGAGGTACGAGATGCGGGGCCAGCGAGTGACCTTCGCTTATCGTCATTCAAACAGCGAAGAGGGCTAGCAAATAACCTCTACGAAATGTCTTTCAAACAGCGCGACGAACGACGAAGCTTGCATCAATTTATCAACTCAAAGGAATGTCTTTGAGCAAGGTCGGCCCAAAATGCGTTCGCAGCATAAGCAATTTTCGTTGAACACTACGCATGCGGTCAATGACAATGGGGGCTGCAGTTCACATTATAATCACATGTACAGTATAACTTAGATTATCACATGGAATAGGAATTTGCACAATCGAACGATTTATAAAATCGTAACACTATTTTGGCCCCGTGCGCAAGGCGTTCGCAAAATTGCACTGCGCATCCGTTTCCAGATCCGAATCATCTTTAAAGGGATCTAGTAACATTGTCCAAATCCTCAAAATCTAAATTGAATTCCAGCGATTCCCTCATACATTGTTGTATTCGTATTAACAATATAAGCATGGGACATTATTGTTTCGTTTTATTTTAATTTCCCTTTCGTTAAAAACGAAACTATAGTTATAGTCCATTACATGGGCGTAGATACTTACGTAATACCTATTCACCAGGGGGGATGAATGAATAGATCACCCCCCCCCTGATGAATATGTATCAATGACAGATCTACGCCCATGGTCCATTAGATAGTCCTAGATAGTCCTCACTATCCAGTAGATAGTCCTAACCGTGTACGAAGTCAGTGCAATGAATTAGTGAATATCACTTTGCATTTTTGCTAATTTCTCGGCCAAAAAACATCCAATTAACGTGAAATTGTTTACACTTTACTTTGTGGACATATCAAATCAATCCAATACTTATTTGATTTATCACTCATCACTTGTTGCACTTGCCAACAAAGTTACTATATCCCTTTAAAGGGATCTAGTTACTTTGTTGGCATGTGCAGAAAATGATGAATGGTTGATACAATGTGTATTATTGTGATCCGATTATGTCCACGGAGTAGTGTGTGACGATTTCACAATAAATGGATATTTTATGGCCCCGTATAATGAGCACAAATGCAAAGTGACATTTACTATTGCACTAACTTTGTACACATTTTTCATGGTTATAACTGTCAAGTGGATACTTAATTATCCGAACACTTAAATAATAAATAAATTTTTAACGAAAGTGAAATTATAAAGACCGAAACCGGTTCCGTGCTTCTATTGGTAATACGAATACAAAATGAGATATGAGGGAACCGCTAGAGTTCCAAATAAGTTCTGAGGCTTTTGACAATGTTTCTAGATCTCTTTAAGTAGCTACTGCACCGATGACCCAATAAGTGTGACAATATGCTGTCGCCGTAATTAATTGATGGACTGGGGAAGCAAGCACGATTGGCATTGCCATGGTAACGGGATAATTGCCACTCAAATGCTAGGCAACAACACAATCAAAATCATTGAGCTAAAGACAATAACACGAGGTGCTACGTTAAACCATTATATAAAACAATATTAAACATAGAACGTTCTCGCGTGTTACGTTATCGATGTAGCCTTGTATAACAAAACGTAAGAATAAAGGATTTGACACACATTCGCAGATTACTTTTATGTAGGATAATTAAAGAGACTTAGTAACATTGTCCAAATTCTCAAAATCCAATTGAAATTCTAGCGGTTCCCTCATACCTTGTTGTATTCTTACAAAAAAAAACATGGGACAGGTTTCGGTTTTTCAAATTTCCCTTCTGTTAAAAAGATATTTACGATTGAAGTGTTCAGATGTCAAATTATCCAACGGATTGTCAAAACCGTGTACAAAGTGAGTGCAATGAGTTAGTAAATGTCGCTTTGCATTTGTGCTCATTACTCGGCCATATAAAGTCCATTTAACTTGAAATTTTCACACAACGCCCAGTGGACAACAATATTACAACAATATAGTTACATTGTATCAACCACCTATCACTTTTTGCAAAGTTACTAGATCCCTTTAAAGATTATCTTGTGTGGGGATTCTACACCGCGGGTCGCCATTTTAACTAGTCTAGTTTATGTGCTCTGCACTGTACTAGTGTGTATTCTGCAACGTGCGCAAGGCGTTCGCAAGATTGCACCGCGCGTCGGATTTACGGATCCTACCTACCTTTACCTTTATAGGGATCTAGTAGCTTTTTTGACATGTGCAAAAAGTGATGAGTGGTTGATACAATGTGTATTGTTGTTATCTGATATGTCCACTGGTTGTTGGGTGAAAATTCTAAGTTAATTGGTTGTTATTTGGCCGAGAAATGAGCGAAAATGTAAAGTGATATTCACTAACTTATTGCACTCACTTTGTACACGGTTAGTGTCCGTATCCACAAAGATAATCTAGAGGTGTTCTCATACCTTGTTGTATCTGTATTGCCAGTAGAAGCATGACACAGTTTTTTTTTTTTTTTTTTTTTTTCCTTTCATTAAAAAGATATTCACGATTAAAGTGTTCAAATTGTTAACTATCCGCTGGAAAGTCATAATTGTGTACAAGGACAGTAATGAATTATGGAATATCACTTTGCATTTGTGATCATTACTAGGCCAAATTAGCATCCACTTGACGCGATATTTTCACACAATACTCAATGGACATCATTTATCAAACAACAAAACTACACATTTCACCAACCATTCATCATTTTCTGCACATGCCAACA
The DNA here is from genome assembly GCA_037951105.1 of Echinarachnius parma. Taxonomy (NCBI): domain Eukaryota; kingdom Metazoa; phylum Echinodermata; class Echinoidea; order Clypeasteroida; family Echinarachniidae; genus Echinarachnius; species Echinarachnius parma. The sequence continues at coordinate 73,604 of JBAMJV010003065.1, read as the reverse complement.
AAAAGTGTATAATTGTAAACATGATACATGTATTAATCGTTTTTTTTTTATCATTGACATATATTTTTACGATACGAAATGTAATGATAAACTAGTCTTGTGTGTTAAAACTTGCTTTGCGTGACCATGGTGACACGATCGACTCAATAAAGTACGTTGATCATGAAACATACATTTATATTTCAGACAAGTGATCGATGCCATTTTAATTAATTCAACTAGACCAGCAATGTTATTTGTAAATGTACTATAATAATCATGGTTGTTTTTTTCACTGACACGAATCTAATCAGTAGCCCTACATCCCTAATATGTTGTTTATTTGGTAATCTATCTCTCACTAAGTTTCCAACATAAAGGCCCGGTCACATATCATCGGACAGCGTAAACGGATGCCCGACGAATAGAACATAAAATGGGCATTTCCACGGGAAAGTGGACATGAAATGAAAAAAACAATTGGCTCTATTTCAAATCCTATTCATTTTTTCTGGATTATTTTTTCATAAAACATGATCCTATAATTATATCTTTCAGTTCACATGAATTTTTTGATTCTCGGGTGTCTCCTTATAGGAGAAACAGAAACCATACATGAAACTCCACATATGGGACTACCCTGTGCAAATTTCAGGAAAATCTTTAAATTGTCTATATTTTCTGGCATTTTTATTATTTAAGGCACCAAATTGGATGACTGATAATCACAGTACCTTTTCAGATTAAAATTTCAGTCTTTTGAGTGCTCTAAAGTATATTTTTTTAGGAATCAAAACCTCCGGACAAACCGTAACGCGAGTTACCGTAACGCGAGTTACCGATGTTTCTGCATCCTACAATTTATTCCCAAATTGTTTGGAAATTTGTTCAATACTAACTCATAGGACACATACAAATGTCAAATTAGCACACAACATATTTGACTAGGATTCAAATTTAAATGGTGCTTTTCACAATTTAGTGGGTACTGCATTTTGGCCATGTCTTTTTTTTTGTAACGCGAGTTACCGAACAGGATTCTTCCGCAAAGGTTCCTAAAGGTAGCTCTGTCAGTCTTTTTTGTGTTTTCTAGTTAGTTCACATCTACTTAATCCTTGGTGATAAAATCACCCTACAGTTCTATAAAATAATAGAGTTACAGCACATCAAAGTAGTCAATGTACGGTTAAGTGTAACGCGAGTTACCGTGGAATTGCCCATATGCGAAATCAAATTATCCGGTAGCGAAAGTCGTCTCTATTGATTCATGCACAAAACTGTCCGTCGGATAGAACAATGTACATCGCCTGACAAGGAAAAGACAAGAAACGCATGCGAACGGAAACGAACAGTTTGGAAATTTTACTCTCCGTCGGGCCTCCGTTTACGCTATCCGGAGAAATGTGACCGGGACATTAACGGCGCAACAATTTCAAACACGACGCAACCGATACAATCTATCAACGATAATTACAGATGAGGAGATCTGAAAATTAGGTGTTTCTTTTGTTTGTTTACGGTGGTGATATTGTTGTTGTTGTTGTTCCTTATTCGAAGAAACGGTTTACTTTATGTAATCACGTACAAATGTTTGCAAAACTTGTGTTTTTATGTAAATTGATGGGTATACAAATGACGAATCAATGACCCGTTGCAGAAAGAGTTAAAACGATTGTAAAGTTGCGTCGGAACATATTTCTGCAACGGGGCCAAGGACTGTTCCACCGTGCACAGCGTCCATAAACATAATAATATGTGTGACTCTATTTTATTCTGGTATAATTTTAGCGCAAATTTAACTCCATATATATCTAACAAATCTAACCCGGAGTCTCTGATCTAACCCTGCGCACCCACAAAGATATACATGTATGTTTGATCCCGAGTCTCGTGTCCATTGAGCGCTGATCTAACCCTGCGTCCACACAGCATATGTCTGATTCCGAGTCTCGTGTCCATTGTGCAGTGATATAACCATGCGTCCACACAGCAACATGCGTGATCCCGAGTCACGTATCCATTGAACACTGATCTAACCCCGCGTCCACATAGCATAATATCTCTGATCTCGAGTCTCGTATCCATTGAGCGGTGATCTAACCCTGCGTCCACACAGCAACATGCGTGATCCCGAGTCACGTATCAATTGGACGCTGATCTAACCCTGCCCCCGCACAGCAAAATATGTCTGATCCCGAGTCTCGTGTCCATTGTGCGCCGATGTAACCCTGCGTCCACACAGCATATGTCTGATTCCGAGTCTCGTGTCCATTGTGCAGTGATCTAACCCTGCGTCCACACAGCATACATGCGTGATCCCGAGTCATGTATCCATTGAACACTGATCTAACCCTGCCCCCGCACAGCAAAATATGTCTGATCCCGAGTCTCGTGTCCATTGAGCGCCGATCTAACCCTGCGTCCACACAGCATATGTCTGATTCCGAGTCTCGTGTCCATTGTGCAGTGATCTAACCCTACGTCCACACAGCATACTTGCGTGATCCCGAGTCACGTATCCATTGAACGCTGATCTAACCCTGCGTCCACATAGCATAATATCTCTGATTCCGAGTCTCGTGTCCATTGTGCAGTGATCTAACCCTGCGTCCACACAGCATACATGCGTGATCCCGAGTCACGTATCCATAGAACGCTGATCTAACCCTGCGTCCACACAGCATAATGTCTGATTCCGAGTATCGTGTCCATTGTGCAGTGATCTAACCCTGCGTCCACACAGCATACTTGCGTGATCCCGAGTCACGTATCCATTGAACGCTGATCTAACCCTGCGTCCACATATCATAATATCTCTGATTCCGAGTCTCGTGTACGTTGTGCAGTGATCTAACCCTGCGTCCACACAGCATACATGCGTGATCCCGAGTCACGTATCCATTGAACACTGATCTAACCCTGCGTCCACACAGCATAATGTCTGATTCCGAGTCTCGTGTCCATTGTGCAGTGATCTAACCCTGCGTCCACACAGCATACATGCGTGATCCCGAGTCACTTATCCATTGAACGCTGATCTAACCCCGCGTCCACATAGCAATATATGTTTGATCCCGAGTCTCGTGTCCATTGAGCGCTGATCTAACCCTGCGTCCATACAGCAACATGCGTGATCCCGAGTCACGTATCCATTGAACGCTGATCTGACCCAGCGTCCTCACAGCATAATTGTCTAATACTGAGTCTCATGTCCATTGAGCTCTAATCTAATCGTTCTCAAAACATTATATTTGATCCGGTGTGGTGCGAAATCCGTGACCTGCGAAATCCGTACCCAGTCGCAAATGCGCATGCGCTTAGACAGATTATGGTGCGTGTCTTGCGAAAATCGTGACCATTATTACGCCGCAATTTAATGTTAATGCAAAATCGACGCATGTTTTATAAAACCTTTAAATGGCGTGCACATGGAGTTTTTTAATCAACCGTCGGGTTCTGACAACACTTTGTGCCGCAAGGAGCCTCAATGAGGCATTTTGCATGCTTTATTACGATTGGGAACGATTTTCGCAGGCTTGTTTACGAGTTTATGCGCATGCGCATTTGCGACTGCGTACGGATTTCGCAGTGCGTACAGATTTAGCGTGACACCGGATCGAGTCTCGTCTCCATTGAGTTGCTGATCTAACCCTGCGTCCACACAGCATATGTCTGATCCCGAGTCTCGTATCCACTGAGCGCTGATCTATACCTGCGTCCACACAGCATGTCTGAACCTGGACTGCACTTATTCGAAATCAAACTATCGTAGTATATTAGAAGGAGAAAGAGAGAGAGAAAGGGAGCGAGCTTAAAAATTGCTCACCCACCATTATTGACAAATGGTATAGTAATTATTTTATAATTAATTAAGCATTCGACAGGTGATTTAAACAAACAACTTTCAACCGCATATCGCTAAACAAAAATTACCAAACCCGTTTTCTTTTTTGTTTTGTTTTAGTACAAATCGCGTTAAAAAAAAGTGCGCGCTAGTGAAATGGCCATGAAAATATTACGTTCGGAAAGATGGCCGGCCGGTGACGTAAGCGCTTACTATTTTAAATCTCGCTAATCAAGTTTATAGATTAGTACACTGATTTTAATGTCGCCGCCGCCGCTGAAAATTCAATGCTAACGCATGCACACTGCCTGTAAATATAGATTATAGACATTAATCACTCCTTTGTTCGGCTATTTAGCGAAACACCAAGCAAACGATTAAAACAAAATTAAGTCAGTTTGGTTTGGGAAATAAAAAGGCACACCCACATGATTATGCGTGCAAGTCACGTGTTAATATTGCCAACATACTGCGAATTCACATACACACAACCAGACGCAATCACGCACACGCACACACACGCAATCACGCAAGAACACAAACTCAAAGACACTTAAATACATAATGCTTGCCAGCGTCCGCGTGCACGCACACACATATTTATGACAAACGCACATACGCACTGACGAATAATAATTATCATGAATATAGAGCGCTCGAATGATACCGAGCTTATTTTTAGCCTTTCCCAAGGACGCTTTTAAGCGAGTTATGTATAGGGTGTCCTTTGTTAATTGGCTGATTATTATATCTAATAGACTGTTTCGTTATTCGGCAATTTGCGCGATATTACTCCGGCAGCACCAATCATCAACCTTGCTTAAAACTGAAATTAGACCGTTCAACAATGTAAAATAGAATTGAGCCAACACATGCACACAGTATATACAGTCCATGGCCCCGTTGCAGAAAAAGATACAATTGATTGTAAGTTACAATAGACCGCTTCGGTAATGTATGCAAATAATATGCGTATGACGTCAGACTCCCCGTTGGCAAGCTTGACAATAGTAACTAGGTCCGGCAAGCTAAGTTTGCCGGAGCTTGCCGGACCTAGTTACTATTGTTAAGCTTGCCAACGGGGAGTCTGACGTCATACGCATATTATTTGCATACATTACAGAAGCGGTCTATTGGTTGTAAGTCAGACAATTTGCGCGTTTCAACCAATCAGATTGCGCATTTAGAACACAAAGTCATGATCTGACTTCCAATTAATTGTAACTTGCAATCGATTGTATCTCTTTCTGCAACTGGACCCTGTATTTGCACATGTAAACTGTGTCGTGCAACAAGATTATACAGTGCGTGTTACACACACACAAACAAGAAACTCGACCTTTATATTTATTATAAGAAATATGAACATATCGGCTGTAAGTTGCATGGTCTGGCAATTAAAGGGGTCTAGTAACCATGGTAACATTGTCAAAAGCCACAAAACTTATTTAGAATTATAATGGTTCTCTCATACCTTGTCATATTCATATTAACAATAAAAGCATGGGACAGGTTTCGGTTTTTCAAATTTCCATTTCGTTCAAAAGATATTTATGATTGAAGTGTTCGGATACGAAATACGGGACCTTTTCAGCCGTGTACAAAGTAAGTGCACTGAGTAGGTGAATAATGCTATGTCAAATGTTTGCATTATTTTGGTTTGCAACATTGAAATTTGTTTGAAAGCATAACTGTTTTCTTTTATCAAGAAGATTTAATATTCTTGATATAAAATGTATTAAAAGTCTCCAATATGTGATCTGTTGCTCTTGTATATAATTTTGTTAATTCCACGGCTATATAATAAACAGCCATAAAAATTAAAGGGATAGTTGAGTTTTGGTATAATTTTTTGGTGAGATTATGAAAAACTGAGTGTCAAATTTGAAAGACTATACAATTTTAATGAATAAACTTTATTTGATCAAAATCGGTTCAGAAATGGCTGAAATATCCATAAATATAACAATTTGTAATAAATGTGGGGCCCCACAATTATTCGATAATTTCAAACCGGCCGTTAAAAATATTTTTTAAATGCTTCCTCTTTTCACACATTTACCAAAAAGGTCATTAATTAGTTGTTGATTATCTCTCTATCTTATCGCCATTTCAACAAAACATCACATGCACAATACTTTATTTAAAATGGTTGAAACCAATGAGTGTTTAGAGAGCACCCTTTTGAGTTTGAACAGCTCTTTTTGAATGATAACATGCTTTTTACTTAGTCGTTTGGAATTTGTTATTCCTTTTGAGCATGGTGGAGTTATAACTATACATTTGTAATGTAATTGTGCAGGTTTGGGTTACTAAAATTCAGTTTGACCCAAACTGTACTGATGTACTCTCTTTACCAGAACTCAACTATCCCTTTAAGTTCAACTTAAAATCAGCTTTTCATATATCTTATCTATCTCATCTAGCTATCTACGCAATACAAAATAACAAAATCAAAGATTCTCAATTTAATTCCTAAGATTTTTTCCAAAGGTGATATTTGAGATTTCAATCATACGCTAATATCATCGTAAAATTGTGATGCGTGAACATTTCATAGGAAAACACACCTAGTGAAATAAGTGAACTTAAAGGGATCTAGTAACTTTGTTTACATGTGCAAACAGTGATGAGTGGTTGATACAATGTATATTGTTGTTATCGGATATGTCCATTGGGTGTTGTGTGAACATTTCAAGTTAAATGAGCAAAAATGCAAAGTGATATTCTCTTACCCATTGCACTCACTTTGTAAATGGTTTTCGTGGTCCAGTGGATAATTTGACAACAATCGAAAACGAGTTTTATACCCGTTTCATTCTTCTCTTACCACAAGCCAACCAACACGGTGCACATGGTGCAAGAGAAGTGCGAAAGCTCCAAGTGATTGTCGTTTAATTTGTATAAGTTAATGGATTACTTTAATTCTCTCCTTTTCGATTGTATTCAATTAATATTTTAACTTGATAATTAATAATAATGATAACGGTCATTTATATAACGCTATTCCCGTGTGGGTCATAGCGCTTTACACGATTATTATTACCCCGGTCAACGGATACACACTGCAATAAAAAGGGCGGGAAACACACAATACAGGACAGTACCCTTAAAAAAGACATCGGCATCGAAGGCAACAAATTCAATAATTGCATCTTATAAATGTAATTATCTTCCAAATCCACGATAGATGATACATAATTATTTTTATTTCACGACGAAGCCCATTAAATCAAGATATCAAATTCATACAGAAGGACGTGTACTTGTGAACCTAGATATATATAGGAAGACATTTTGAAAATGGAATCGATTGTGTTTGCCGTGCATGCTATAAACAGAAATAATTTTGAACTCGATTTGAACGACTTATACGCATGTCTTATTAAAGATACTCCTTGACAAATAAAAATGCTTGAGCGTATAGATTCCATGTAAAGGTTCGTTTGAACTATTTGATTCGGCTTTCAATTCAGCCATAACATGACTATGGTGTGATTTTTGTTTTCATTTCCAAATAAAGTTAAAACTTTATGTAATTCAAACATAAGGGAAAGGACCTGATCAGATATCAATTAAACACATTTTCAAAATTTATAACACTTTAAACTTTTGAAATAATTAGCAAATCAATTTACGCTTCGCCGAAAAGATACACATGCAGGATCAAACACAAGACTCCCGGACTGAGTCGCAAAGACCTAATTATAATGACCACCGTAGTACTTCAACTTCTTACAAACCTTTAAAAAATGTTCATGCTTGTCAGAAGCTATATAAACCCAGGCCCGTAGACCGTAGTCAGGGGGTTTCGCCCCCCTCCCCCACCTCCCCAAAATTCAGAAGGTCCACTTTTCATCGGTGTCGACCATCGCTTACCTCGGTCTTGGTCTCGGTCATGATAGGTCTTGGCCACGACCCCCCCCCCCCCTCCCCACCCCTGCTAACACAACTTAACTAGTGGTTTCGGTCTCGGCATGATTGGTATTTGCCACAAACACCCCCCCCCCCCCAGCTTACACAAATATACTGGTCCAGTGTTCTCGGTCTCAGCCACCATCGGTCTCGGACCACTTTTGTAAATTAAGCACCCCCCCCCCCCCCCCCGCCCCCTTGAACAATTATTGTTACGGACCTGTACAACTGAAGAAAAAACCCCGAAAAACATGCCTGAGGAAATTTTCGCGGGATCACATTCATAAAGTGATGCACCCTGTTCATGTATCTACAATAATATGAAATATATCCCTGCCGGAAAGAACACGCTCATCCACAGTGTGAACACAGTGTGAACACAATGTGTTTCACAGTGTGGACCACAATGTTAAATTCGAGCGTTTTCACAGTGTAAAAACCAACTCACACTGTGAACACACTGTGAGGGCACTATCGCCACAGTGTAAAATTGCCTGCGTTCAACAGTGTGTAAAACGGTGTGCTCACACTGTGTATATCCCAGCAATTTCACAATGTGTTCACAGTGTTCACAGTGTGAGTTGGCTTTCACATTCGAATTTAACATTGTGGTCCACACTGTGAAACACAGTGTGTTCACACTATGTTCACACTGTGGATGAGTGAGTTCTTTCCGGCAGGGATATACTGCAAGAACGCCGTATTGTTTTTAATTATCTTTCATTCCAATCATCATTATGACCTAAAAAGCTGTTTAGTGAAGGAAGGCCGCTCACATATACAATTACGTGTTTACGTACGAGGCCCTTTCCATAGCTATATAACTTCCATACTTTCCATATCATTTTTCTCATCGCCAGACAATTATGAGTTCCTGTTTTTTGAACATTTGAACGGAAAATTGATATTGTTTAATCATTTAGAGTACGGCTGTATTGATCGTGCCTGTTCAGGACGACTATGCATTAATGAGCCCGTTGCATACACACAGTGGCGTACCGACGGGGGGCATGGGGGGGGGGGGGGGGGTGGGGGGGTGGGGGTACTCCCCCCTCCCAAATAATTTGAAGAAGACAAAATAAAAAAAACATAAGGGGGCATTCTTTGAAGAACAAACAAAAGAAATACCGTAGATGTGCCCCCCAATAATTATTTTGCGTGCCCCCCCAATCGGTCCGTCAACGCCACGCCACTACCTACACAGGAAGCTAGTGAGCTCTGTATTGAGTCTCTGGACATTTCGAAATGTTGTAGTTAATTGGTTGGTGAAATTCTTCCTCGTTGGTTGTGAATGAATTATGTAATATTATATTAATCATGATATAAAAAGATAAAAGCAATTTATTGCCAATGAAAATAAACAATTTGTATAATGGAAAAATTATTCTTTATTAAGTTGTTTTATTTTAACACGATCGTTTTATTTAATTAATTGTATTTGTATCGTACTTTCAAATGAAATTTAGGCACAAATTAATAAAGCACACGTTTATTAGAAATATCATTATTTTCGTGTTAAACTAAATAGGTGACAAATTAATATAAAATTGTATTTAATGTACATAAGACTGATCTAGTAGTATAGACTGATAGAATAGGTTGCGTCGGTCGGCAAATGAAAGGGCAGTTTGGGCGATAGTATCGAAAAATATCGTTTTTCGTTTTTTTGCATATTCGGATAGAGTATCAAAATACCTTTCCAATGATGTTTTCAAATTTTCCAGATTTGCCCGAAATCCGGAGATAATCCCCAATAATCAAAGGGCGATATCGCCAAACTGCGAGATTTCGGCAATTAAAAGGGCACTATCGCGCGCGCCCTTCTTCACATTCGCAAAGTGGAGTGAATTTCGGCAAATGAAAGGGCACTCCCTATACCGTACTGTGTTGAAGGGCGCATACGTCTATGCAGTGTGTAGTGTAAGAGCATCTCCTTGAAGATCATAATTGTGTTTTTTTTAAAGGCGTATCATAGCATAAGATATGTTCACATAATCAACAAGTTTCCCAGATATAATCTGTATGCAAATTTATGCAAATTTATGAAAATTTATGCAAATTAGGGAAGCCATTTTGTAAAAATATCATCTATGATATTTCATCCATCAATAAATCTACTTTTACATTTTTTTTCTCTCTTTGTTCATGTTGTAAGGGTTAAGGATGATGTTAAAATTATTCGTGAGGTGACATATGACTTTGTGACGTCATGATATGCAAATTGGCCATAAATTTGCATAAAACTCCATTTTCTTTAGATATAATGATGATTATATCATGATATTACCTGAAAAATAAACGTTAGTCAATATCTATATATCAGAACCGCAGAGTGGAATTCATCTCAATGTGATAACAATAGTAATACCTTCCCTCCGCATCTTTTTATGCAAATTTATGCAAAAATTAGGGTAGATTTTTCTGAAAAAATATTATATGTGATATTTCTTACAGCAAGTAAGATATATGAACACATACTGTCACTATTTTGATGCTGTAAGAGTCAGTGATCGTGATCGAATTATACATGACGTGGCCAGTTGAATTTGTGACGTCACAATATGCAAATTATGACATAAATTTGCATAAAAACTGAATTTCATTGCATATGATGATGATCAATGCTACATTATATAGCCCCAAATCAAATTTGTATTAATGTCTCTATATCAGAAACGCAAAATAGTAAAATACATTGAAATATGAAGATATCATTCATATTTTCTCTCCGTATCATCTTATGCAAATTTATGCAAATTATGGTAGCCATTTTGAAAAAAAAAATAATATTTGATATTTCATCCATTAACATAAATACAATAACGTCTAGTGTCTCCATGTTTTGTTATAAGGTTGAAAAGGTTAAACATAAAGCTAAAGATAAATATCAGGCTACAGATAAAGGCGACTAGTTGAGTTTGTGACGTCATAATATGCAAATTAGACCAGATATTTGCGTAAGACTGCATTTTCATTACATGTAAAATGTAATGATGATACTTTGTTATGCCCCAAAATAAAACTTAACTCAATGTCTTTATAGTTATACTGACAAACGCAGAGTGGAAGATATTCGAATGTTATGAACAAAGTTTGTTTTCTTTCCGTATTGTTCAGCGTAAATTTATGCAAATTAGGGTAGCCACTTTGGAAGAAAAAAATCTTTGATATTTCATCCAGCTATGAATATACATTACCGAATAGTGCATAATATTATACTCATATATACGAGAAAGGATCCTGATGGAACTATGGATGTGTTAACCAATTGACTTCGTGACATCATAAGTAATATTGTTTTGCCGTAAAAAAAAAAGAAAAAACACCTTTTCTCTATATCAGAAAAGGAGTGTAAAATACATTCACATGTGATTATTATTTTTTGGTCAAGCTTTCTGTACCGTCTGTAATGTCACAATTCATGCAAAATTAATCTAGTTGCCGACAATAGTATAGCAGTGACATAATGAATCTCAATAACTATTGGAGATAAATTTATATAAGATTCCACACCCACACAGCAGCTACCTCAAGGCAATATACCACAATTCCCCCCCCCCCCCAGGATGGTGTTTCACAACAATCATTAGTTGAATGTATCGCTAAGTTGGACGTAAACAGTTTTAAGAGGCATTAGGTTCTTTGAAAAGTTGTTTTAAAAGTCCTTTTTCAAAGGCATAAAATATTCTTATTATTTTCTATTATCAAGGAGATTCCATGTTTTTGATGTAAAATATATATATGACAGTCTAAAAGCGTTGATATTTTATTTCGGGCTACACAAGTCATGGCTTTCCGTAATAGTTCAGTCCAACTTAGAGTTAAGTTCAACATCTTTGTGACCCCTCCCCCCCCCCCCCCCCCCCCCCCCAGTTGTGTGTGGTCGCGGTATCAGCTGGCTTCATCCTTTCATTTAAAGGGCCCTGCCACCCAAATGCATGTTGTCCTCTGTTCATCTGTATTAGTGTACACATTCAATATTTGTAAACGGTTTGAACCAAATATGTTTTGTATATTTTTAAACATTTTATCATTTATTTGTCTTCATGTTGCTAAGCCCCACCTCCTAAAAAACCCTCCAGAGCAAATTCTATTGTAGACCTGCAGTGACATCATTGTCAATCACTGGTCAGCTACCATGATTAGGCTAATAACAATAGCATCACACGGTTGAATAGAATACCAACTCACACAACTTCAATTACAATAGCTGTTGTTATGTCAGAAGAAAAGCACTGTCTAAGCTATTGTATGGAGGTATGCAGGGCATGTTTTTGTGTGGATGTTCTTTTTGTACTTTCATCTTTTGTTAATCCCATGGTAGCTGACCAGTGATTGACAAATGATGTCACTGCAGGTCTACAATAGAATTTGCTCTGGAGGGTTTTTTAGGAGGTGGGGCTTAGCAACATGAAGACAAATAAATGATAAAATGTTTAAAAATATACAAAACATATTTGGGTCAAACTGTTTACAAATATTGAATGTGTACACTATACAGATGAACAGAGGTCAACATGCATTTGGGTTGCACGGCCCCTTTAATATAATTTCATTTATTGACTCATAACACCAAAACAAGGAAATAATTTACAATGTAAAACAAAACAAATAAATAATACATAAATATAAAGATTGTACAATACAAATAAATGAGATAGGAATATGAGAAGGGACCATAATTAAAGATAAAAGAATCTTGGTGGGGATGGTCTTTATTTATTTATCAAAATATAATGTTCCCGGCAGTCGAATTACTTTGTTTAATCTAGAAATAAGGTTATTGAAAATAGTTTTGCATCCAAAGCACATGTTATATGGTGAATAAATTCTATAAGTGCTGAAGAGGTGGAGTGTTGAGGCCTGAAGCCAAACTGATTAGAAAATAACAAATCATTTTTTTGAATAAATTTGAATTATACATACATCTTTCCAATTAAGATCTTTACAAATTTGGATAATAAAGAAAATGGTCGATAATTCGAAAATAAACTATGATCACCTTTTTTTATAAATCGGTATAACTTTAGCAATTTTCATTTAGGTAGGAAAGATGCCATGCAAAAAAAGAAAAATTAAAAATTCGACATAGAGGTTCAGCTATTAAATGTATTACCCTTTTCACAACAGAAATTGAAATATCCTCAAATCCTGGGCTTGTTGCACTTTTCATTCCGAGAATGATATCAATAATCTCACGAGAACTTACGGGTGAACAAGAAACATGGATTGGGAATTAAATGAGACATTAAAATGACAACCAGAATTAACATCATGACTGTACCGATTCCTTCAATAAATTGGATGCAGCATTTACAAAATAATCATGAAAACTATCAGCAATTTCATGGTCTGGAATTGAAATATGCATCACTTACAAAATTTGCATTTGATGATTTCTTTTTTTACCAAGTAAATTGTTTATAACCTTCCATGTAGCAGACATATTACCTATAGTATCTTTAAATTTAAATTCTTAATATTTTCTTTCTGCTTTACGAGACTCAAACGTGAACTTGTTTCTCATCTTTGTATACTTTCTATCAGAGGGATTTTTAAAAATCTATCGTTTATACAAATTCAACTTCTTCCTTGACATAGTTTTAAATGAGAATGAAACCAAGGTTTCTAAAATGTATTTTTTTCTATATATATTTACTATGGGAAAACATTCATCGTATAACGACACAAAAATTGCTAAAAAGGTATTGTAACACTCATATTGAGAAGGCCATTTAACATTACTTAGTTTATGGCAAAATATAGCAATATTTGCATCAGTTATTGCACGTGTTTTAATAAAAAGAATCGGAATTGTTTGTACGCTAGGTGATCGCTTACATCAGAAATAAATATACCTGAGTTAACAAAGTCCTCATGTGTTAAAACATTGTCTGAAACAGAAGCCGATTGACTGGTAATTCGTGTCGGAGCTTTGATAAGTGGCAAGTGCTGTATCATCGAGGAATGTTTTCACCACGACAACGATGGATGCCCGGGAGGGCAGGGGGGGGGGGGGGGGGGGGGCGGTACACTCATGTATAATGTAAAACGGATATTTGCCGCTTAAAGGGGTCTTGAAAACCAAATGCATGTTTACTCCTGTATATTGGTTTACACATTTGTAATTTGTTTTCGAAATTTTAAAAATATGTTTCGTATATTTTTTAATATTGTATCATTTATGTTTCTTCATGTTGCTAAGCCCCACCTCCTAAAAAAAACCCTCCAGAGTGAATTCTATTGTTGACTGGTGGTGACATCATCTGTCAATCACTGGTCAGTTACCATGAGATTAGCAAATTAGATGAAAGTACAGAAAGATCATGCACACAAAAGCATGCCCTGCACGCCTCCAAACAATAGCTTAGACAGTGCCCTTCTTCTGACAAAGCAACTGCTATTGACATTGAAGGTGTGTGAGTTGGTATTGTATTCAACCATGTGATGTTATTTGTAACTAAGTAGTGAATGACTGATGGGACTGATGTCACAACCAGTCAACAATACAATTTTACTCGGGAGAGGTTATCAGAGGTCGGGGGGGGGGGGGGGGGGGGGGGGGCTAGCACTATGGCGACAAATAACTAATACAATGTTTTTAAATATACAAAATATGTTGGGTCAAATGGTTTACAAATAGTTGACGGAAGATAACATGCGTTTTGGTTTACCTGGCCACTTGAAAAAAAAAAACCCGTTTTCACACCCGATTGCTGCTCTAAAGATACCCGACTTTCCAAAAATGCCGCTCTTTAGACCCCCGGAATGAATTGGCTAAGTAGTATGAAGACATATTAGTTTAAATGACCATTTCAACAAAATATTACATTATTATAAATGCTAAATTAAGACATTCCCCACTAAGCCCTTCAAAAACAACCAATTACAACAAAACTTGTCTAATTTGACTTCTATTATACACACAACTTGAAATTATGTCACATTTCTGCGAATTCGTAATATTCTATGTACAACAATTAAAATAGCATCGTTTATGCAACAAAGCTATGTAAATAAATGCAATTCTAGTAACGTAAATTGTTAAATTGTTAAATCGTGTCATAATACCATTCAGGAAAAGGTCCTTTTATGTACACGTCAAAAATATTCTTAATTTATTTGTATTCATTAGAACTTTTCATGCCTCTATCATGATGTTCACGACAACATCAGCTTGTCACCAGCGATTATAAAATGCCCTTATTAAACACGTAGTATAAATTAGTATGCCAAAATAATGTATGTCCCTACAATACACGTTTAATAAGGGCGCGCGTATGACGGGCCAATAGTTGTATAGTTTCCTGCGCCCCGATTGGTCAAAACCGTACATCTACACCGTGGATGTATCGATGTATAGTTGTACATACTTATGTCATGTTTGGCCCGTCATATACGCGCGCGATAATGTCCTTCTTATCACGCGTATGCGCGGTGATTATGCATACGAAATCGGCTCATGAAAGGGCGATATGCAAATCGCCCTTTTATACATGCGCACTTTGGACTTTGCTTTGCGCGTAATAAGGGCGGTGTAATAAAAGTTCATTTTCTTCGTTTTAAAACATAGATTTGACCTGTAAACCAAACACGGCGTTTATTTATTATCACTTCATCATGTATTAAGCACACAACTTAATTTACTCATAATATATGAAATATAATGAAAATTTCCTTTACTTGTAAAAAAAACATGTATCGGTTTTTGCTATCGATAGCGTCATAATGCCCTTTCATTTGCCGACCGACGGTATGTAACAAACTAAATGCATAACTCTATGAACATGATGAAATTGAGATTACTAATCATACTAAGACTATATTATAATTATAAATGAATGTGTTGACAATTATGCCTATTAGATTATTCTGCTTTCTTGCATAATATCACGTTTAATTAAAATTAGCCGCCATTTTTCTGTTGCGTATAAACATACTGTACATACGAACATGTAATGAGAACTAGCTATAGGCTATTTTTTCTCTTGCATAGATAATATACACGTATACTAAAAACTAACCGTCATTTTCGTCGTGTCTTGGGAATTCGTCAGGCATATCACGTTACATTGTTATCGGATACAACGGAATATGGCAACGAAGACAGAATAAAAACCCCATCAAAATGAAATGTTCACTCTTATTACCAACCATGTGAAAGAATATAATTTTTACTAATATGGGATTATACAAATTTGGCCAAGAAACCACCTACTAATTGATATATTTGCAAAATTATAAATTGATCTGCTGCGGATTGATATCGCCAACGCGGAATCGCGCATACGCTAAGTGCAAATGACCGCGTGCGTGTTCGCTATACGGGCTTGTCCCCAGCTTGTCGATATCTCTAGCCCAGCGCTAGCGGCGCGAACAGGTGCGAACGGGCGGTGGATTTATAGATTTCACGGGCGGGTATTGGATTTCTTCCGATATTTCTGTATTTAACGTGCTTAGGTTTGGATTTTACCACACAAGCCCTATTCAAATAATATTTATCAATATAGATGTTTTCGGCTACTTTCCCATAATTCATTTTTAAGGAAGTAAACATAAAGAAAATCATACAAAACACAACAGGTACATACTATGCATCAATTAAATATACATATTTTTCTCATTGAATTAAACTTAGATTTGATAATTGAAGTATACAATAAAACATTATTGAATATAATTATGTAAAATATCCGTTGATGATGTACGTGGTAGAGAGTAAGAATTTAGTATTCGTATGATATTATGTGACTAATTATGTTGGCATGCATGTACGATGAATAAATAAATAAAATCTAAATCTAAACAAACTATATCTTAGGGGGTCATTCCGCCCCCGCCCCCCTCTTTTGAGTAGGCGTTACCCTCCCCTATATGTTTGCCCCATTATGTGGCCTCTTGTTACGCCCCAGGTTCGCCCCCCAAATAAATTAAGGATCTAGATTTTGTTCCACAAATCAGAGGTGGCGAAAGCACGACTTTGAACTTGACAATCCTACATCCTAATTTCCCTCGGGGTTTGTATTTTAGTTTAAGCCAGTCTCCGTCGCTCATATTTTGTCCTTGCATCATGTTTAAAGCTAAACGACGGTAGTGGGAAACGCGCCCCACATACAAAAAATAAAATGTACGCTCTTATTACTAACCATGTGAAAGAATATAATTTTACTAATATAGGATTATAACAATTTGACCAGGAAACCGCCTACTAATTGATATAATTATTTACAAAATTATAAAAACTGATTTGCCACAAATCGATATCGCCAACGCGGAATCGCGCATACGCTACGTGCAAAAAAACCCATGTGGAGTCCGGTATGCGGGCTTGTCGATATCTCCAGCCCAGCGCTAGCGGCGCGGACAGGTGCGAACGGGCGGTGGATTTTTAAAATTTCACGGGCGGCCATTGGATTTCTTCCGATATTTCTGCATTTAACGATGCTTAGGTTCGGATTGTACCACACAAGCCCCTTTTAAATATTTATTCAACAATATTGATCAATGAGTTTGGCCAATATAGATGTTTTCGATAACTTTCCCAAAACTGTTTTGTAGCTTTAACTCTGTTACGTCCATGCCTTACTCTCCGTACACAGACATGGGTGTACTTCGGGGATATCAGCAGCTGTTGCATACATGTCTCTCATGCACGATGTGACGCACATAATGAACCAGCAGAACGAGGTAGTCCCGCGTATTCTAATCAGTGGCGTATCGTAACTTTAAATTTGTGGGTGTGTATAATACGTTATTATGAATATTAATTAATTGATTTTGTTAAGAGTTTGAATGTGTTTTTTTGTTGCGGGAAATCAGCTATTGCTCACTTGCCTCTCATAATCATAACGATGTGACGCACATACATAAAATAACACCAGTGCATATTAAACGTACCCAGGAATGTTTTCAAGGGGGGGGGGGGGGGGGTGTTTTAGCTTCATTCAGTGGCGTATTCATGGTAGGTGGGGTGTGTTTGAAGACCTAAAACAGTCATTTTGTCGCTCAAGGGGGGTGTTTGAACACCCCAAACACCCCCTCGGTACGCCTATGCACCAGTGTAAAGAGGTGGTCACTATTATTCTAAACAGTGGCGTAAAAATATAACCCTAACTCAAGCGGGGAAAGAGGATGGTTATGACTAAATTGATCATTATTTTCCTCAACAAATTGGCAACTCCTAATTTTGTTCTACCTTTTAACGACAACAACATAGGTGGAAACTATTTAGTTATTAAAATTTAAGACAAATATGAAGTAACTTCGCCGCAAAGTTGCCAATTTAAACGCCAAAATCTGTTTTGAAAATATGATAATGGGTTGCCAACTTAAGAATGTTCCTAAATTGTAGCGATCTTCGCAATAATAAAAAAAGTTATTTTTTATTTATTTTTTTAAATTTAAATAGCGCCCTCTTGAGTTGTAACGGCTCTTTTTGAATGATAACAGGGGTTTTACTTAGTTGTTTGTAATTGTGTATACTTTTCGAGCATGGTGAAATTATAACTATTACTTGTACCGTAATGGTGCAGGTTTTGGTTACTAAAGTTAAGTTTGACCAATACTCAACTATCCCTTTAACGAAAGAAGCGTACGTACGTCAATGTAGTTTATGACAATGCACATTAGTTGCGGGCTTGTATAATTGTCGTGCATTATAGATATGATTGTTTGACAATGTAGTTGCCTCCGCGCCCCCACACAGAAACATAATGTTCCTGTTATCGTTTTTCTTCCGCTAGTTGTCATAATTACTTGAATGATATTCAATTATTACTATAATTAACATTATTTATTTATTAATATTGTATTTATTTATTTAAACTGTATTTATGTTTATTAATTCTTATAATAAATTATGTATTAATTAAGTTAATTTACTTATTCATACAATTTAAAACATTTAAGCGGGATACTTTTTATTTAGGTCACTGGTATACTCGAATGAGTGGGCGACGTGATTCAAAAGAAAAACAATAATCAAACTTAGTATTTCTTTATCTCATGTTTGGTGGGGGCGAGAAATCCAAATGGCATGAATGGGGAGACGATAACTGCCCCTCCCATCTGCCCACTGCATTGATATCGGCCCCTAAATTATTTTGTCCTTATTTATACAAAACAATTATTATATATTTATTTACTTTTCATTATATCGATTGTTTCTGACAAAACGTACTATACTATTATGCCTCACGGCTTCGGACATGTTGGAAATATACCGAATGGCGCAAATGACGCCCACACACAATGTCAGCGTTTAAATTTCAAACATTTCGGTATTATAGATTTCTCGTAATTTGATTGGTCGGAAATGCCGCGGAGATTAATGCGTTCTATTTCTCGAAGCAAGTTTTAAAGGGATCTAGTAACTTTGTTGATATGTTCAAAATGTGATGAGTGGTTGATGCAATGTATATTGTTGTTATCTGATATGTCCACTGGGTGTTGTGTGAAATTTTAAAGTTAAATGGACGTTACCACATGGCAGAGTAATGAGAAAAATGCAAAGTGATATTCACTAACTCATTGCACTCACTTTGTGCACGGTTTTCGCGGTCCAGTGGATAATTTAGCATCTGAACACTTCAATCGTAAATAATTAACAAAAGGGAAATTTGAAAAACCCAAATCTGTCCCATGCTTTTATTGTTAATACGAATACAACAAGGTATGAGGGAACAGCTAGAATTCTAATTGGATTTTGAGGATTTGGACAATGTTACTAAGTCCCTTTAAAGACACTTGCACGGAAGTGGATTTCTGTTGCAAAAACATTGATTTGTTCGAAGGCAGCGGTTTGGTTTGGTCAGCTGAAAAAAATCCGGTCAAATTCAGACATAAATTCGAGCCCTTTTGTTATCATCGCTGATAGGAATCGATGTTTTCGGAGAATAAATATTCCTTTGTGTAATTACATGTACTATATATAATAGTAAATGTATTGCTATCACCTATCACCTGTCTATATCGACCCCCTGCTCATAACGACCGTTCTCTGGTCCCCCCTGAAAAATCATGTATTAAGCGACCTGCGTAATGCGACCACCTGCCTAACGCGACCAGCGACCACCCCATTTGGGTCCCGACGCAGATATACACCTGTGTATAGTGACCACAAAATTAGCGCTTGAGCGACCAACGCATCAACTCGGTCCCCTCTGGTTGCTCAAGGCTCCAATTCCGAGCATGTCAATGCATTAATCAAACTTTTAAAATGGCAATGAACTTCAGTCAAACCGTATGTATGACTAGTATGTTATCCATGTGTATACTGTCATATATATATGTTATGCCTGTAATATATATCCATGCAGGTGGCCGGATTATTTTGCTTACATCACCTGTCCTGGTTTGTATGTAACTTCTTTATTGTTTTGTGTTGTTTAAATGAAATAAAGATAAGATGAACCGATGAACAATGTCCTAAAAATTCACGCGATTTATAAGTTTGGAATGAATTGTATAGACTCTCGAACTTAAAACCAATCATCTTGGCCACTCACTCTAAGAAAAAAAGGTTTAATAGTGCACACTTTGAAGGCTTCACACGATTGACACACTGGTAGCTCCTTTAAAGTTGCATATTTCCACGTTTAGGTAGAGGTGCGCCATGTAAAATTGCACCGTTCGTGCGTCATAATGGTGCAACTCTGTACCATTAGGGTAAGCAATTGTTGCACCTTATTTGTCAAGAAAAAATTTTAATTTGAGGGGAGGGGCAGGGGTAAGGGCAGTGGACCAGGTGGCATGGGTGGGGGGGGGGGGGGGGGGGGGGGTCATCTCCCTAATCCCATTCACGCCTAGCTAAGCTAAGAGGCAAGTTATAAAATGCTTACAGTTGGTATAAGCTCTTTTGCGTCGGGTCAATGTTTATCAAGGGTTGATTGTGTTAAAACAGAACGACACTGCCCTGTGGAAGTCACAGTGGTGTATTTTTCCGTGACCGGCAAATCTGGGGCAATTTGTTAAAACAAATATTTTGAAACAGTTATCTCCCCTCCTATTTATTAACCGATATATTTGGGGGAATTAGATTTGGATTGATATTGGTGCGGGAATGGAAAAGGTCGGCAACCAGATAGGCCGTAGGAAAAGAAAAAAAAAAAGAAAAAAAAAATGGTGGACAAGATGAAACAGAAAATGTATGCCAACGAAAAAAAAAAATCGGAGAATAAAATCGACTGACATATTGCCTGTTGGTGAAATGTGTGGTTATCTCATGTCATGTAGGAAACGGGTCAGATAAATGGACTGAATGAATTAGGCACGATAAAAGAAATCTCGGAGAACCGTGATTTAGAGAAAGGGAAATTCCAACTAAGTAATAGAATACAGTGAACGAATGGATTTAAATGACGGACATTTTAAGATTAGGAAAGATGGACATAATGTACGTTTACACATGCATAAACGGTACATGGATACATAGATACATACACACAGACAGACAAACAGACAAACAGACGGACAGACAGACAGACAACATACAGGCAGACGGACAAGCATAATTGAGTGAGAAAAGACAAATCATGTATGCATATCAAACCATCATATCATACACACATAAACACATACATACCTACATACATACATGTATACACACCCATACACCCATACATACATACATACATACATACATACATACATACATACATACATACACACATACAGACATACAGACAGACATACAGACAGACACACATACATGCACAGATAAACAGATAATGAAATATAAAGAAAGAAACTGAGACAGACTGGTCAGGAACAGCGTATGGATAGAGAAGGGGAAACACGAGAAAGACATAATGGGCGGTAAGAAAAAGTGGTAGAATAAACATATGAATAATTAGAAGACCTATAAAAGCTGCATTGTAGGTGTCAAATAAAAAAAAAAAGAACAATGATAGAAGGCGTCAATTGTAATCAACAACTTTAATACAAACTCATCCCAGCTCCAGTTTCTGATTTGACCCGGCCATCAATTAAAACTAAAACGCGATGCAGTTGCAATATTAAAGGGATCTAATAACTTTCGTTGGCATGCGCAAAAAGTAAAGAATGGTTAATAAAATGTATATATTGTTTTGATCTGATATGTCCACGGAGTAAAGTGCTAACATTGCAAGTTACATGGCCAAGTAATGAAATAAAATGCAAAGTAATTATTCGCTTACTCATTGCACTGAATTTGCACACAGTTACTTACCAGTGGATAATTATAAGTCCGAACACTTGAATCGTAAATATCCTGTTTTTAACGAAAGGGAAATTCGAAAAATGGAAACATGTTCCATGCTTTTATCGAGAAAAAAAACCGAATACAAGGTATGAATAAACCACGAGAGTTTTAGGTAAGATTCATGGATTTGGACAATGTTTATACTATATCTCTTTAAAGGCATTGCTGTAATGAAGGTGCAGCAGCTGTTAAGGTGATGAATGCATTGAGAATATATATATTAATCTTCTTTTGATTGTTATATATTCAGGATAAATTTTAAAGTGATGGATTTGTTTTGTTTTGTTTTTTATTTTGTCGTGCTTTGATTTAACTGATTTTTGTGAATACAATTTGTGTGTTTAATATTACTATTTAAAATGAATGGTGGTTATTCTGAGGTGGTTAAATTGTACAATGAAATCTTCCAGGCTTAGTGAGACCCAAGTTTTATATTTGAATATAATTATATGTATGGATATTTCAGCCGTTTGAGAACCGATATCTTTTTTAGGCCCGAAAGCGAATTTTTTCCCCCGCATATGTTAAAGCGAATCCTTGCGAATTATTCATAAGTAGAGATGTAGGCCACAGCTTTCAGACTTCAGACTTTAGTGAAAACTGTGCATGACACATTTACTAAATGAACCTCTACTCACCATGTATTATGTCAACATAAATCAAGAGTCACAAGAGAGGATTCGAACCCACGACACGAGGTGTTGAAGTTGGACAGCGTGACCAATAGGCCACGTAAACAGCTGATGGTCCGTAAGGTCTCATTGTAATTGTAACCCTCAAACTCACCCAAACCCTAATCCTAGTTATGAATATTCACGAGTAGCCCATGACCTACATCGCTGCTTATGAATAATTCATTAGGATTTGCTTTTAAGCCCTCCGCACACAGAGCCGACTCGACCCGATCCGACTGGTTTTCAGTCAGGCTAGAGTCGGTTTAGCTCAGTCGTAGCCGATTCAACATGTTAAATCGGCCTCGAATGATCTCCGACTGGTTCTTGACCGGCAAATCAGGAGTCATGAGGAAACGTATACTGAGCTGAACCGACTGAAAACCAGTCGGATCGGGTCGAGTCGGCTCTGTCTGCGGAGGGCTTAACATGCGCGGAAAATAAAATAGCGGCCCAGAACAACTAGATTTCCGGGCGCTGCCACCTGCGCCACACCCACACATTCATTCGGTGACACTAACGTCCCCACAAATTGAGCACCATAACACAAAAGTGTGAAAATTGCGCAGTGATTGCCTGATCATAATGCTACGTTATAGCGCCTTAATATTATGATGGATAATCATCATCTCTGACCGCTCTACATGACAAGGCCAATTATTCCCATAGTCATCGTACACATAATTATTCAGATCATAGGCGTCGATTTATTCTCGCCATTAGGGGGGGGGGGGGGGGGGGTGGGCTGATACGGCATGCGTGCCCATGATTATAAGACGAAGGGCGGGGGAGGAGGGGGGGGGGGGTAGGGGACACAAAATAGGTTCCAAATTATACCTTAAGTCAACGGACACTGTATGCACGTAGCACACTTGGTGAGCCTTTTTAGGCATCGTGCTGTTCTGGCAGGTTCTACAACGGCAGTGTACTAACCGCGATTATAACACGGCTCTGGTAAATTCAGTAACGTGATTGGTTAAATCCTGTCACGTGACTATTCATTAAATTTCAACAAACATGCACGACCGTGCAAAACAGGGTGCAACCGGGGTGCATTACTCGTTTTCATTGCACACCTTTTTGCACGGCTATGACGTCACAATGCTTGTTTACATAGTTCTATCGGAGACAAACTTGCGAAAGTGATTAAAAAAAAGATGGAAAAAGCTTCGTTTTGTAAATTATCGGTATTGTAGTAAATCAATCTTAGCAGTTTCGTAAATTATATGGTATGTGGTTTGATATTGGTAAGTTTTGGAATGGAAATGCATAAAATGCTTTGATAATTCTCATTTTACGGGAATTTTTTTCGGCAATTTCTGGTGGACTGCGTTTGATCTGCTGAGCTTCACATTCAGTGAAGCGAGTGCAGTGCAGGTAGTCGGATGGTGAATTTTGTAAATTCATATTCACACTCTAGAGGGTAGATAGACTGGGTTACTAATTGTGGCATGGCAAGTCTGTTTTAAAAAATCCAGCAAAATAAACGATTCCGTGGTTGAGCTCGTGTTATAAAACAAATAATACACGGTCTCAATTATCGTACATCATGTAAATGCATCGCGCTCTCGGCTCTGCTAGCTGTGCGTTGCGCACTCGGCTACGCCTCGTGCGCAACGCACATCTAACAGAGCCTCGCGTGCGATGCATTTACACAATGCACTCTAGACAGTGAATTATTTGTATAAAGGCCGACCTCGAGCGTGCAGCGCGAGTGCCTATCGTCAGTCGTGTACGTGAAAAGTTTTATTTTCTTTTATTTACATTGTTTCGTTCGTAGAAAATCTACGAAACCCATATTCATATGTTTGTGAGTGTTAGTCTTCGTTTTGAAGCTGCATAGTAAAACCAAACGCGCAACCTTGCACAATACACTGTTAGTGGCATAGAGTAACTATAGTGGTTGTTAATATAGGGTCTCCGCGACGGACTAGCGTAGGCTGTTTGCACTGAAACCCTTCGGTGCGGACGTGTCCATTATTTATAGGGTACGACATTACAAAATATGTTGTTTTCTTTTAAAATAAAGAGTTGAGATTTGATATGGATGCAAAAAGGTATTTCTATGCTTTAGTTGTTATTGTAATGTATCTCATATTTTATAATTATGATAGTTATGATAATATTAATGTCTGATACTAAATAAACCCCTTAATACACGATGGAACACGCCACCGATTAGGCAGACGGTATCCACATCTAGCGATCTGATTGGTTGATGATTTCTCTCATGAATTAGTAATGCCTTATTTTCTTTGCTCATTAATAAATTCCTGCGAATCGAGTGACTAAAGGCTATATATGGGAGCCAGTTAGTATTATATTATAGCTCTCTCACAGCTTGCTAGCTCGCGATCGCATAGAGAATCTCCAAGCCACAAGAGCCTTGACTAAAGGCTATACAGGGTGGGGGGTAGGGGCCCGCTATTTAGCCCCTGCAATGGTCCAGAGGGCAGAGCCCTCGTTAGCTTTTCGGATTTAGCCTTTAGGAACTTAGAAATGTTAAGATTATTAAATACACATTGCAAGCACCCTGATGGAACCCTGAGTGGAATCGGTCAAGGGATACAATGGGGGTACAGGGGGCGGAGCGAACACACTGTGAAGGGCGATATCGCCACAGTGTGAAATTACGTGCGTTCACAGTGTGTACAAAAGTACGCTCACACTGTATCTCAGTAATTTCTCATTGGTTATTAGTGTGTTCACAGTGTGAGTTGGCTTTCACACTGTGGAAATGCTCGAATTTAACATTGTAGTCCACACTGTGAATCACAGTGTGTTCACACTGTATTCACACTGTGGATGAGTGTGTTCTTTCCGGCGGGGATATGACTATAGGCAGGTTGGCCGCTATAGTCAGGTGGTTGCTAAGACATGCTTGATCGTACCTGCTAAGCATACTCGTCAGACAGTCTAATCCCTCATGACGTCACAGACTTAACAGATAGCGAACACATGTGGTCCCGATGATGTATGCGTCTTTCTCTGGCATAGCCTCGAAATATAGGTGTATTTTAAGATGCACTTGTATCAGTGTTGGATATTAAAGGAATCTAGTAACATTGTCTAAAATGCACACTACCTATTATACTTCGAACTATGGTTCGCTCATACCTTGAATATGGGTGTATTTTAAGATGCACTTTTACCAGTGTTGGATATTAAAGGGATCTAGTAACATCGTCGAAATGCACACTACCTATTATACTTCGAACTCAATTTATGGTTCGCTCATACCTAATTGTATCTGTATTACCAATAGAAGCATGAATCAGATCTCGGTTTTCCGAATTTCTCTTTCGTTATGAAGATATCTAGTATTGAAGTGTTCGGAGTTGAAAATCTCCCTGGGAGACATTCAACTATGTACAAAGTCAGTGCAAAAATTGCGTTAGCAAATATCACTTTGCATTTTCGCTCATTACTCGGTCATATATGACATCCATTGAACATGAAATTTTCCCACATCCATCACTCAGTGGACAAATCAGATCACAGCAATACAATTTTGTATAAGCCCTCCGTCAGTTGGTGCCGATCATGTCAACAAAGTTACAAGATCCCTTTAATGTACCGGTGTCACTTCTTTTGGTAAATCTCTTTCATCGTGTGATTCTAAGAACATGAAGAAACGCGTAGATCTTAAAGGGAACTAGTAACTTGGTTGACATGTGCAACAAGTGACGCTTGGTTAATAAAATGTGTATTGATGTGATCTGAAAGGTCCAAACAGTAATGTGTGAAAATGTCACGCTAATTGGATGTTATTTGGCCGAGAAATGAGCGAAAAGGCAAAGTGATATTCACTTACTTATTGTACTTTACTGAAAACGATCCCGTAGATAATTTAACATCCAAACACTTCAATCGTAAATATCTTTTGAGCGAAATGGAAATTTGAAGAAAAAAACGAAACCTGTCCCGTGCTTTTTATTGTTAATATGAATTCAACAAGGTATAAGAGAACCACCAGAGTTCCAAGTGAGTTTGATAGAAATTGTACAACGTTAATGTATCACTTTAATGTACGGGTGTCACTTCTTTCGTATATCTCCTAAATCATGTGATTCAAAGAAACACGATAATATTAGTGTATAGGGGTCACTTCGTTGGTACGTCGTATGCATCTCTTTCAAGGGCTTTAATCACATGGTTTTTTTTAAAAACTAGTTGCCATGGTGACTGAGGAGAACAAGATGACGATTATGATCAGTATGAAGAGGTTTTGATGTTCGTCATGATGCATGGTCATTACCATATTTGCGTAATATTAAAATAAGGTGCAATACATTGTCTTTACGTTCAATGTTATTTTTTTTTTCTATTATGATACATGTAGTTAGATTAATGTAATGTACATTGACACCATCTATATATTAATAACGTGCGCACAACCAAGCTATTAAAAACTTAATGGGTGGAATTCACAAAGGAGGATTGTGTAAACCATATGTTTTAAACCATGGTCTACATCTATGGAGTGCCATTTGTAAACTGATGGAGAAAGAATGTACAATTGCTAAAGGCACATACTACATTTTTGTCTTCTCGATGGTGAAATTCACTGGTTAGCAAGCACTAGCAGTCATATCATTATAAATTATAAATTGGTTTACTATACGAGCAGCACTCCATATAATATATAGACCATGGTTTCAACCATGGTTTGTACAAACCTCCTTCGTGAATTCGGGCCAGTTATGTCTACCAATCTACCCCATGATATAATTAATACATAATTTGAACAAGTGTACACGAGTGTCTATGTATTCCATGTCTTCATGTACGTCTATAAAAGTTGGGTTTGTTTAATGCACGTTAATATTGTAGGTCAATCTTGTTCCTAATAATCGTGTTTTCTCTAAACATCGAAATGCATGGTGTATTTTAAACATAATATAATTATAAATATGCATGCGCTTTAAAAAAATGTTAATCTATGTTAATTTGAATATTATATCAGGCCCTGATCTGATGTGGTCAAATATTATACTTTTAATAAACCATTTCAGTCTAGTTCGATTTTTAATTTTCAGGATAATTATGTCCATGTGTTTATGCAGTTCAGTAAAGACGAATGAATCACGAGAATCCCGGGGAATATTAGCCTAGACATCCTGAATCCCGCGTCTAAAACTCCTGCCTAAACCTAATGCGGTATATTTGTACGTAACCATCTAGGGCAGGCATGCAGGGCTGGTATACCCAAGGCGCCATTTTGTTTTAGAGGGCCCCATATAACTAGCTTGTGGTAACCTTACCTTACGGATTGATGGCAGTTGTTTGGGCAGGAGTGATCATTTGTACTCCATGCTTTAGGTTCTATTTGATTTCCCTTGTCGAAATGCATGTATATCGTTGATGCATATGCTTGCCTAATATGTTGTTGTTGTTGTTGTTTTTCATCAGGCTACCTTAGGACTAAGGCAAACGCCAATGTGCGTATAGATTAAGCCTAACATCATGTTTATTAATTGATGCAAATTCATGCAACCATTTATTGTACATTGGTAGTTTGGAAACCTTATATCATTATTTTTAGTCTAAAATGATTCACTAGGCGCAAAAAACAGGGAAAAGAATGAAGTTCGATCTACAAAAAAAATATTCAAACTTTATGAGCAACAGTGTTGATAAACCAGTTTGTTATAGCAACATACAACGCGGTAAACCAACCCTTAAACTAACCCTAATATTATTAATCAAAACTACCTTATTCATGTACTAAATAATCCTTGTTCAAACCCTACACTAGACAAAATTGGAGCCCCGTTCACCCCCCCCCCCCCTTCCCCCGTCTATAGAGCCTTTACAAATAGTGTGTTGGGAGGGGGGGGGGGGGGGGGGGGGCTTGGGACCAAAGATACCATCAATGAGCGTATAATCTTATCCTGACATCGGAAACAAACAATTTGAAGTCTGTTTCATACATATTATTGATTGAAATAAGTTACTAACCATAATATGCAGCGGTATCCGAATCTTGGCATACATTTGGCGCCCCATACGTTTCCCCCTTCGACCAGAAAGCATGCACTGCATGATGTCATTCACATCCTCTTTCCGACCTTCAAGTATCGATCGATCTCTCCCCGAGATGGTTGTTGAACTTTCTCTCCCCACAGGTGAAATCGTATCACCTCCTTTCCATCGATATTAATCGCTGGAAATGATATAGGCATATTCTATACATTGTGAAAGCTGCTGTTGTTACCCATGTCAGTATGTCGTCTTCTTACAACTGGATAATGGTCAGATGGTGGGTGGTTGAGCTGTAGAGTATCCGACCACGACCAAGAGGATGTAGGTTCGAACCCCGTTTATCCCCTGTAAATCCAGGTGGAAATAAGGTTTACAGAGACAATATGCATTCGTGATACATACTCACATACACACTCATCGACTTGCACACAGTTTCTCAATTTGTACATTCGTTTTGGGTGTTTTTTTTGGGGGGAAACACATTTTTAAAATCTAATGTTGAAAGTATTGCTTAATTGTGTGGAATTGAGTGTGAGTTATCGGCAACACGAGCACACCCAACAATCAGACGTCCCAAACGTTGTTAACATCTTTAAAACGTAATAATAATAACTATCATAATCATAATCATAATCTACGCCCCTCAGAAAATAGTGCTATTCCTGTCACCTCGGAATCCATAATTTCAACTAGAGGCTCTCAGTGCATGGTATATTTATGTTTACTAGCACTTATGAACATGCTAAAAGACAATGCTGTAGTCGAGTCCACAAGTTCCGAGTCCGAGTCCCCAACGAAATAGCATGTTCCCATATGTTTAACATAGGGACTCGGCTCCGAGTCCGAGTCACGAGACCATCAAAAGCGAGTCTGAGTCCGGACTCGACTACAGCACTGCTGAAAGAAATAGTCATTGGACTGTACACATCATAGTCTCTAAACGAAGACGCGATAATGTTCATCAA
Source organism: Echinarachnius parma (assembly GCA_037951105.1). Classification (NCBI taxonomy): domain Eukaryota; kingdom Metazoa; phylum Echinodermata; class Echinoidea; order Clypeasteroida; family Echinarachniidae; genus Echinarachnius; species Echinarachnius parma. The sequence goes on along the minus strand of JBAMJV010003065.1, from coordinate 44,003 downwards.
CTCTTGCAGGCATCGCCGTATCCGATGTATTATATCAATGGGCTTATCAGCCACCGGGCTGAAAGTGACACTGAGTGATCGGTGACTGTGGAGGACCGATACTTAACATGGGATGGGAACATCATCGATTGTAATCGATCGCAGTCGGTCGGGCAAATCAAAACAAATCAAAAGGTTGAACAAATATGTCTGACGAAATGCATCCTACATTCTAATCATGTAATATAAATTACTGAAAAGTGGATGATTTATCGTGAGCATGGTTATAGCACATAAGAATTTATGCAGTATGTATCTTCCAGATATAGTTCAGTAGGTTTTGGAGAAAAAAAAAGAAGAGAGAATTATTCTAAAAGGCCTCAAACACATGAGACTGTCGTGCATGTTGAAAATAACACTCAAGGATCGGTGACTGTGAAGGGCCGATACTTCACACGAGGTGAGGACACGATCGATTGTAATTGATCGCAGTCAGTCGGGCGAATAAGAAACAAACAACGTGTTGAATGGAGATAATTAAAATGGTATTACAAGCACAATAAAGCAAGATTTCGATGATGAATAGGGGACATGTCTCTGCATCGATCTACATAAATTACTTCTAGCTTTAACTAAAAGTTGATCTCGATCAAGAAAGAAATTATCCCCAACATGAGAACGTCTTGGGGGCTGAAGGTGTCACTTCAAGAATCGTTGACAATGAAGGGCCGATATTTAAGTCAAAGTGAGAATGCAATCGATCGCAATTGATCACATCCAATTGGGTAAACAACATTGAACCAAAAAGTTTGAACGGAACTAATTAAAAATAATGTACCACAATTGAGGAAGAAGTACAATAGCTAATGAACGTGGTGCAGATTGTATAGGCTACCAATATCTCCGATGGTAGATAGATACATGTATTGTAATTTTAACACGCGTATTACGTGTTTTTCTTTAAAGGAGAATTTTCCAAAGTCCTCTAAACAAATACGAACTATATCATGTTGAGATACTGCAGCGATCGATGACTGTGAAGTACCGATACTTAACACGAGTTGAGGGCGTGATCGATTATAATTATTCGTACATGTAATGATTACTCCTGCAAAGCTGGTTTAATTTCAGAAGGCCCCTGCTTCTCAGGATCAAAGAAACACATGATAACTTCTTCCATGCAGAAAGTTGCACTTGAAGGATCGGGGACTGTCAAGGATCGATACTTAACTCGAGGTGAGGGCGTGATCGATCGTAATTTATCGCACTTCAATAGTCTAAAAGTAAAGTTAATTACAACAATTTGACGGCGAATACACGCAATAAGATTCGATTTTAAAAGTGTGCAATAATTTTTAGTATGCAATGGTAATTCTTGCACAGCTGATATCTTTTCAGAAAGCCCCTCCTGATTAAAGAATGATTAAACAATCACACATGGGAACACTTGGCATGCAGAAAGTGGCCATTTAGGGATCGATGACTTAATAGGACCGATACTTAACACGAGGTGAGGGCGTGATCGATTGTAAATCATCGTACGTCACTACTCAAAAGAGTGACTAAAAACGATTTGACGGTGAATGCAGACAAGATACGTTTAACAAAGACTGAAACAATGGGGAAACAATGTGGGCATCAACTTGTATATATGTAGAATGCTAGTTCCTGTGTGAATAATACTTGGAGATGATATTGTATCATATTAGTCGCTTTATAAATCAAACCAATTATTAGTATGTATAAACGGAAATTGTTGAGCTTTCTTAATAGTTTAAACTTGCATAACAAAACGGGTCGCAGAGAAATTAAAAAAATACCAATTAACTGTAACTTAATATAACCTACTCACCAGATTAGGCTAAAGGAATTTTGTTGGGATTAGGCGTAAGTAATGTTAAATACCAGCAAAAAAAAAACGATTATAATTATCACGCTGGCCTTATACTGGTTAAGATCATGATTCATAAGCAGACCACCCCGAACTTATGGGGATCTTCCGTTACACCGTGCTGGTCCTATTAGCCATTCCAGAGGGAATTAGGCTCAAACCGTCACGGTTGGCTCCCGAAGACCTCCGCCGTGTCTACCCGCCCAGCGATCGGGCGTTCACCGCTGATCGATAAAGACAGCCATCATGCGTGTAAATCATCGTGGGTAACAACGTGTTTGTCTGAAGGATAATCGATGTAATGAAATTAAAGAGGGATCATCCAGCTTACGAAAACAATTAAAGATTCAGTCAGAGATTTGGCTCCTAAAAATCTGGAAAATTGCACAATATAATTGTATTTAAATGTAAGTCAAGGTATATATAGCAGAGCTTTCGAATATAGCAGACCCTTCGTCTATATATAGGCAAGAATAATGGTACTTTTTTATGACATCTATAAGTTACCAACACAACTCGAAAAGAGAGTTTATTCATGTTTTTGGGGTGAAAAGGGGATTGTTTTTAATTGTATAAATTATATTTATACATGTTATATCAAGGGACTCGTCGATTTATTTTATTTATTCATTTCTTTTTTTTTGGGGGGGGGGGGGCAATATGCGGCAAAATAAATCAAAGATTACAAATATTCTAGATGCTACATATTTCTCCCTATATACGAGGGAGAGGTCAATAGCGGGGTGCATGCATTACTACGGAACGGGGGTGCAGCAATTAATCCTCCTTCATCCCCTTTATTAAGTACGCCACCCATTGGATGTAGGTTGCCATGGCAACGAGATGGACCGGCAGAAAGGTTTCTCGCCGAACCCTGGGTGTTACAGTTGATTCCCGTGGAGGTTTGGATGTATACAATGTCGAAAGAGGCTGTCAATTCCCAACTCGTACTTGACACAAATATAAGCGCCCACAAGGGTGGGGCGGCTTGAGTCCAAAATAGATTATGATGTTTATTATACATGTATGTATGTTGTCTATTTCTTGATAATAAAATGTTCTCGCAACAAGAGTAGGGGGCAGCGGAGGTACATGAATTACGCGGTTTGGAGCCGCACGAGAGTATAAAACACGATTGCTTACATTATATTATATCACTTGACAAAGTATTGCAGCGGCATACGAAACGTCGTGATCTTTTAGATTCCATGTTGACCATACATTGCGAGACGAACGAATATCACTAGCGATATTATTTTCGATAAGCTATCGTATTAGCAAAAAAGGTTCCTTAATTTAACCCTTCAAGTGCTCTTTGTGATCCTCACAGTTTTGGTATATAATATTTTAAATAGAATGTGATGTTTTATGAAATTGATACACGGGCTTGAATTGAACTTTTGTAATGAATAATCCACGTGACCCAGTTATTTAGTTTAGACACGTTTATAGAATGAATATTTTAATCCCAAATTCATCTACAATGATTAGATCGAATCTTGATAAGAAGTCGAGTGTCTCCTCCTACCACCCATCCTCTCCTTACCATGCTTACTATAACCTATACCGGCGCTCTAGTTCTTTTTAGAAAGTAAAGCTCAATAAAGAAGACCAACAGTCCTTTCCAGGCCCCATATTCATGAAACCCCGCTAGCTTAGTTCATTGCTAAGTGTATTTTAAATGCACAGTTCATTGAGCAACAAACAGTTTTCCTAGTCCCCAACTAGGGTTAGCTGTATGAGCTTAGCCTTAAGGTACCCACTAAGTTAACCAGAGTTAACAACTAAAATATCTTGTGTTTAATTCGTAGCCACACCATCCAAAATAGACTTAGCAAGGAACTAAGCTAGCGGGCTTTCATGAATATGAGCCCAGGGCCCCGTTGCAGAAAGAGATACAATCGATTGTAAGTTACGATTGATCGTAATTCAGAAAATGTACGCGTTTCAACCAATCAGAATTGCGCATCTAGAACACGTGATCTGACTTACGATTAATTGCAACTTACAATCGATTGTATCTCTTTCTGCAACGGGGCCCAGGACTACCAAAGTCCCTTTTTAGGACTACCCAATAAAGAATACCTGTACAGTCCTTCTCAGGACTCTCCAATCCACCCTTTCTCACATGGTCGCTGATGGTACAACCGCACGTCGACTGTATAAAGTATTTATGAACAAAATAATCAGCACAGTGATTGTATGAGTATTGTGATTATAGTCGACTTTGGCACTCAAAGGGTTGATCTTAACGAAACAAATCGAGCCTGTCTGCCTGTCTGAAGAGAGAAAACAAATAAACAAACATAAAAGGAGGCGAATCATTCATCTAGTATTCTTGTTACAGTATCTACAGCTATTACATCCAGCGACCAAACTTCGCTGCTCCCATTCTTGTAATGAGGATGTAATTGACCCTACGAGAGACTGCACGCCTACAGGAGCAGCGAACATGTATAGTTTGTTTTAAATAAACCCTTTCAGAACCGAGATATTGAAGCAGTTTTTTAATATAAAACAGTACAATGTTCAGATTGCATTGAGCGGGTTTAAGTACGTGTTTATCAGTTTACACCCAAAAATATTCACCTTTTAAGTTGGTACTTAAACAAATTTAATAGCTATTCTATCAATAATTATTCTATTTCTATGTCCCAGTTTTCTCACACGTACGTTAAATAAAATTTTGTAATTACAGTGTGTATATATAGACATAATTGCTTTTATATAATATGTATAATGTTGAATTTTGTTCTTGTTGTATTATCCTTGTTACAGTATCTACAACTATTATATCCAGCGACCAACCTCCGCTGCTCCCATATTGTTGTAATGACTATTCAGCGCCGCGGGTATGTAAATGACCCTACGAGAGACTGCACGCCTACAGGAGCAGCGAAAATGTATAATTTGTTTTAAATAAACCCTTTCAGAACCGAGATATTGAAGCAGTTTTTAATATAAAACAGCACAATGTTCAGATTGCATTGAGCGGGTTAAAGACCGTGTTTATCAGTTTACACCCAAAACTATTCACCTTTTAAATTGGTACTTAAACAAATTTAATAGCTATTCTATCAATAATTATTATATTTCTATGTCCCAGTTTTCTCACACTTTAATACATTGAATGAAATGGTGTAATAACAGTGTATATATAGACATAATTGCTAATTTATATATAATATGTATAATGTCGAACTTTTTTTAATTGTTTTTATTCTTGTTACAGTATCTACATCTATTATATCCAGCGACCAACCTCCGCTGCTCCCATATTGTTGTAATGACTATTCAGCGCCGCGGGGATGTAAATGACCCTACGAGAGACTGCACGCCTACAGGAGCAGCGAAAATGTATAATTTGTTTTAAATAAACCCTTTCAGAACCGAGATATGGAAGCAGTTATTGAATATAAAACAGCACAATGTTCATATTGCACTGAGCGGATAAACGTATGTGTTCATCAGTTTACACCTCCAAAATCTTCACCTTTAAGTTGGTACTTAAACAAATTGAATAGCTATTCTATAATAATTATTCTATTTCAATGTACCCGTTTTCTCAACTCGGGATCTCATGATCGGAAAGCGCGCGCTCTACCAATCTTGCCACACCACATCCATGTACACTCTTATTTCCAACCATGTGAAAGAATATATTTTTACTAATATGGGATCATACAAATTTGGCCAGGAAACTGCCTTCTAATTGATATATTTGCAAAATTAGAAAATTATCAATGCATTGATCGATATCGCCGCCGGTGGTATTTTGATATGCACTCTCGTGCGCTGCGTGGAAAACATATGGCAAATGCTGCCTACGTGGTTTCGCATGCGAACGAGCGTATAGATGTGGCCGGTTTATAGACGCGGGCTAAAATGGCGGTGAATTTAGACCCAATATCAGCAGCATGCATACAGGTTTCAACTGATATTTCTGCATTTAACGATACTAAGGTTCGGATTTTACCACACATGCCCTTTTTCATACATATTCAACAATATTGATCAATTAGTTTGTCCAATCAAGATACTTTCAGTAACTTTCCCAATACTGTAATTTGGCTTTAAACAAATTTAATATCAAACTATTACCTAACCAGTAGGTATGTGTGACACTCTCTTCATCTGTTATCTTTTTTTAAACATTTTTAAAGGCATGATAAGAGCTTCTGGAGAAATCCTTGTATTGAGATTATCTTATTCTATTTTTTTTAATTTTTATTGTTGTCTTGGCTAAGATGTCACCCCCAAAAGTCACAATTTTCACCAACCTTTTGAATACTTAAAAATAAAAATAGATTTGAAGTAGTATGTCGTTCAGGGTACTCAGCATGCTCAGATGGTTAATCCGTGTCTCCCTGTTTAAAGGTAGTTCAGATTCGTCAAATCAGATGCGCGGCGCCATCTTGCGTACGCGTTGCGCACGGTGCGTAATGCACGTTAGCTCAGTGTTATGCAGTGCGCGCATACTAGCCTAGTTCAAAATGGCGACCCGCTGTGTAGCATCCCCACGCTTGATGACCTTTAAGTTAAATGAATGTTGGAGCGATTTTGTGTTATTCTTGTACTCATCTTTTCATCTCGTTTTTTGACTTGTTGATTGTGCTTTTAGGCACACCAAAAGTCACGTTTTCATCAAGTTTGTTAGTACTTAGAAATCGAACTTTATTTAAATTATGTGTATAATTATAAGCATGGTTTTCGTGCATGTCGAGGCACTCTGTTTGTATGTTTGCTACGGTCTAACAGGATTAAAGGAATGTTGGAGCTATTGATTTTAGTCTTGTATTTTGATAATCTTCTTATGTGTTATCTAGTTCCTTTTTATCTCCTGTTATCTATGTTAAAATGATACCCACAAGTCATATTTTCATAAAGTTTTGTTAGTCCTTAGAAATTGAACTTAATTTCATTTATGTGTTCATCATGGTACGCATGGTTTTCGTGCTTGTCGAGGCACTCTGTTTACATGTTTCCTATACGTACGTTCTAACAGGCTTAAATGAATGTTGGAGCTATTGATGTTAGTCTTGTATTTTGATAATCTTCTTCTTTTTTATCTTCCTTTTTATCTGCATGCTGTCTATGCTAAAATGACACCTAAAAGTTACATTTTCATCAGGGTTTTTTAGTACTTAGAAATAGAACTTAATTTCAATTATGTGTTCATCATGGTACGCATGGTTTTCGTGCATTTCGAGACACTCTGTTTACATGTTTGCTACGTACGTTCTAACATGCTTAAAGGAATGTTGGAGCTATTGATGTTAGTCTTGTATTTTGATAATCTTCTTATGTGTGATCTAGTTCCTTTTTATCTGCTGTTATCTATGTTAAAATGACACCCAAATGTCATATTTTCATAAAGTTTTGTTAGTCCTTAGAAATTGAACTTAATTTCATTTATGTGTTCATCATGGTACGCATGGTTTTCGTGCTTGTCGAGGCACTCTGTTTACATGTTTGCTATACGTACGTTCTAACAGGCTTAAATGAATGTTGGAGCTATTGATGTTAGTCTTGTATTTTGATAATCTTCTTCTTGTTATTGTCCTTTTATCTGTTGTTGTCTGAGCTCCGATCAAGAGACACCCTTTTCATAAACGTTTTCAATGCTTTAATATAAAGCTATATTTTCATTACTAATCTGTTAATTATAAGCAGAGTGTATGCATGCCTCTAAATGTTTACGCGCTTGTTATATATTCTGTTACAGGTTTAAAGGAATGTTGATGCAACTGATGTTAGTCTTGTATTTTGATAATCGTCTTCTTCTTTTTTATCTTCCTTTTTTTAATCTTTTATTGTCTGTGAACACTCCGATGACACCCCAGAGCACTTTTACCTGGAATGTCAGCCCTTTTGTTCCCGTGTTGTTTTTCCATCTCCGTTAAATAATACGACGAATTGTGGAAAGGTATCGTTTACTCGGTTGATTCGAAACGCTCAAATGAAAGGGCGTGAGGCTACCAAGAAAACTAATTAAAATTGTGTAGAAAATGTGTAAACAAAAAATAATAATAATATAGGTCGAGATAGGAAAGGACAGGCGAACCTTCTAACGCGAGATATTAAGCAAATAATTACCGTTGGTGAAGGTGATGGGACAATCTATCACTTCCGAGGCGATCTGGATGTAGCTATCTTTCCGAAGCGAAGCTGTGTATACATTCTTTCACCAAGTTAGTAGTGAGTGCAACGCACTTTCACCCAAGATAATACACAGTGTAACGAACTTTTCTTCTGCCATCAATGATGGGCGAAACTATATTTCATCACGTGATTAACTTTTGACCAATCGTAGAGCAAGATTCTTAGTATGTGGAATATAATGTTCTTTAACCCATTCCGGACTGATCCCATAAAATACTAGGGCAGCAGTCTGCGGCCAAAGCATGCTATACCAAATTCAAATCATCTTCAAACCCTTAAGATACGAATTGGGAACCCATACGAAAATACAGATCGAGATAGAAAAGGGCGCGAACCTCCCGCCACAAGGAATAGTTCCTTAATTAACCCATTCAGGACTTGTCCTGTAAACATAATCGGAATGGAGTCTATAGCGTTCTGGCGAATGCATGACATGACTGTTATGCCAAATTCAAATCATCTTTGAACCTAAAGCTAGTAGTGGATACAAATTGAGAATCATGCAGTACAAGTCATCAGTGGGTTAACGTTGATCCTGCTAACATGGTTACATAATACAAGGTTACAGATGATCGAAAGGACGGAGTCGAACTATCTCGCGATATGTTTGACCAATCAGCTTGAAGTATAGGGTGATAGCGACTGTGTGAAGCGGTTGTGATTTTGACCAATTACGCTTATTGGTGAGCAACTTTGTACAAACATAGTAATTGTAATTAAAATAAATCAACCAAATAATAAAGACTATTATCTTCACAAGTGTAATATGATCCCATCGTATTAAAAAAAAACACAATTATGAACAGACTTGGAAAATAATATTAGTTATTTAGAAGGCGGACGTCGGAATCAATTGGAACGAATACATGCATGTCAGACATGTTATAGACAAACACATAAATTCGAAAGGGGAACAGCCTTGGTTTATTGAATAGCTTTGAAATATTTAAGTTTTTATTTTTTTTTTGGGGGGGGGGGTGTAGTCTGATTTAAGTCGTTTTTGTTTGTCTCAAACGAAGGACGTGCTATTCACGGCGAGACGTTAACATGATGGGAACGAACTTTTCTAGAATCGACGATTGAATGGAAGATGCACGAAGGAATGTAGAAAATAAGATACCAAGTATGCGAAAATATGACCTGTTTCTGTTGTTCTTTGTTTTTTGTCTGGGGACGAGGGCTCGACCATGGCGCAGGTCCAGCCCCAGTTTCACTGATCCATATTAATGCTCGGATAAACGTTTAAAAGGGATCTAGTCCAAATCTACAAATCTTAATTTGAATACTAGTGGTCCATTCATAACTTCGTATTTCCAATAAAAACATGGAACCGGTTTTGGTGTTTACGAAATCCTCTTTCGTTAACAAGATATTTACGATTGACGTGTTTGGATTTTTAACTATCCACTGGAAAGTTATAACTGTGTACAAAGTCAGTACAATGGGTTAGCGAATATCACTTCGCATTTTCGCTCATTACTCAGCCATATCCATTTAACGTAAAACTTTCACATAATTATTACCCAGTGGACATATCAGATCTAAAAAATGCACATTTTACCAAGCATTTATCTCTAATTTTGCACATGTCAACAAATGTACTAGATCGCTAAACATGAGATGATTCGAAAAGAAGCTACGGGTGCTCTGCTGCACTCTTCTGTATTATACAATTATGCTATTATATATTATATTGACATCGAAGAGTTGCAGCCAATGGTCAACGTTCATCCGATCAAAACGACATAATGTTACCATGATGGTTACTGTGAACGGTTATCCCTTATACTCGAATGTCAACAAACCATTTGTCTGGATGTCCTAAATAGAGAGATTTGCATTAATAATGAGAAGAAACAACTAGCATATCTTTGGTGGTGCATGAAAACCACAAATGGGATAGTCATATTCTAACAGGTGTTACAAACTGTTTTCTGTCTTTTTAGTCTGGCCCAAGTTGTGCAAAATAATGATACAGAATTCAAGATACTTATCTGGAAATTGGCCTGATTATGCTGGGTCAGTTTCAAGTCCCACATCCCTGCCGGTCTAAGCACCCATCTCCTCATCCTCAAATGGCTATAAAGAGAGCACCAGGACATCGACATATATCATCCTCATCCCAAAGACCTCTGGAATGTGCGCCTTTTATCTTTCCTAAATTCGAGGGTCTTCTTCTTTTGTCTTCTTGTTTGTTGTAGCTATCTTGTTTGTCACATTTATATTGATTCCTTAGTCCGAGGCACGCGTATTATACAAGCAAAAACAGTCGCGAAAAACAACGTGGATACATTCCAGCAATCAAAACACTTTAGAAACTATTTGATGAACCGAAACAATAAAAAGAATACTTTGGAAAGAAAACCAGCTGATCCGTAACAATCAGACGTTTGAAAAACACCTAATGAATTGCTAAAACCTGGAGCTTCTTGAAAATACCTTGACTACATCGCAACAATACAAATTCTTTCGAAAGAATAACATCTGATCCGGAACAATAAAACCATCGAAAACACCTAATAAATTATTAAAACGAAAAGCTTCTTGAAAATACCAGGACGAGATTGCAACAATAACAATACGTTTGAAAGAATAACAGCGGATCCGTTACAGCAAAACTTTCGAAAAACACCTAATTAATTTTACTAAAGCCTGAATCATCTTGAAAATACCAGAACTAGATTGCAAAAATACAAATACTTTCGAAAGAATAACAGCGGATCGGTTACAGCAAAACTGTCGAAAAACACCTAATTAATTTTACTAAAACCTGAATCATCTTGAAAATACCAGGACTAGATTGCGACAATAAAAATACCTTCGAAAGGATACCAGTTGATCTTTAAAATCAAACTAACTTTCACAAACACCCGATAACTTGCAATATCAAAAGACCCTCGAAATACCAAGACGAAACCGAACAATCATTATGCTACTGAAACACCATAAACTCTCAAAACCCATGATCTAATAAAAAGAAACGATCACTTAATGCCGTATAAGTTATGACAATACAAACACTTTCACAAATAAATGAAACACTTAAACTGTGATACGGTCAGACAGAGGCGCTCTCGAGCGTGGAATGTTTATCTGTTAAACGGGACAACAAGGCTGGAATGCGGACTGGTCAGTTAGAAGACTTCGCGCTATTTCGGACCCGGGTTGGAAGACTTCGGACCGCCTCGGACCTTGGCACTACCATGGCGGGCTCTAGAACAATTGACCCTCGTAGGGATTCACCAAAGAAGATAGAGACCTTATTAGAGAACGAAACATTCCTCGGGTGTTTTTTAAAAGGGATTTAGTAAATCTGTTGACATATATAATGCACAAACTGACATAGGGTTGATGAAATGTGTATCTCTGCGATCTGAGATGGCAACTGACTGACTGATGTGTGACCATCCCCATATTAAAGGAATATCATACGACTGAAGTATGAGTGGAAATGCAAATTCATATTTGCTAGCCCAATTCTAACTATGTACACAGTTCTAAGTCTCCCAGGGAGAATTATAAATTCAAACATTTTCAATCATAACGAAAGAGAAATTCGGTAAACCGAAACATATTGATGCGAACACAACTAGATATGTAAGAACCATTAGGAATTATATTGTGCAATAAAGTTTTGTGGAATTTGACGAGGTCAATAAATTCCTTTAATAACGTCTTTAGAGTTCGGAGAATTTCGCATTATCATCACAATACACATCATTACAAACCTCTTAGCTCACTTTGCTAGTTTTTCTAGGAACAATACTGATTAAAATCGTAACTTTTCATAAAGTTTTAAACGTACGCAATATTATTTTGTGGCTGTTATCCAAATCTCCGTGTGGAATTATATATGGTAGATTATAGGCGCCATACATGTGGCAACGTGATTTTAAAAAAAGGTTTAAAGGGGTAGTACAGTTTTGGTAAGGCTGAACTTTAGTAACCAAACCTGGACAGTAACATTATAAACTAACAGTTATAGCTCCACCATGCTCGAAAGGTATACAAAATTACAAACGACTAAGTAAAAAGCCTGTTATCATTCAAAAAGAGCCATTAAAACACAAGAGGGCGCTTTCTAAAAAGGCATTGGTTTCAACCATTTTTCATACAAAATTATGCATGTGATGTTTTATTGAAATAATTATTAAATAGAGAGAATCAACGACTATTTAAAAAACGCTTTTGAAAATTTCTGAAAAAGTGCAAGCATTTTTTAAATTTTTTGAAAAAATCATCTAATTATTTGGGCCCCAAATAATTATAAGATCAGATATATTTTTTGATATTTCAGCCGTTTCTGGGTCGATTTTGACCAAATAAAGTTTATTCTGCCATTAAAATTGCATGTTCTCTCAAATTCGACACTCAGTTTTTCATTACCTCACAACAAAATTGTGATGTGCAGCGCCCTCTCTACCAAAACTAAACTACCCCTTTAAGTTATGTTTTGTAAATCAAAATGAAATTCATTATTTTGTATTCACTAGAAATGTATAATTATGAGGTAGAACATGTTTAAATTGCATGTGTACGTTACGATTATATTTTAATTTGTTGAATGTGTGAACTAAAATTGTAATGTATGCAAATATCATTAACATCATGATCATGATCATCATCATCATCATCCCCGACAACAGCACCATTATCATCATCATCATTATCATCAGCATGAGCAGCAGCATCATCATCATCATTAACATCATAATCATCATCATCATCATCATCGTCATCATCCCCGATAACAGCACCATTATTATTATCATCAGCAGCAGCAGCATCATCATCATCATCAACAACAACAACAACAGCAACAACAATGTCGTCGTCGTCGTCATGCATCGTCGTTATCTTATAATTCTAAAAGTCTTATATATACTTCGCACAAAAAGTTCCGCAATCGAGGTTTGCACATTAATAACTTTTTTATTACGCTATTACCATTCATAAATTTGGTATCATTGGAAAGCGTGAATCCTCTTCTTTACATTGATATAAATTTGCTATGAATATTTTATCATGGAATGTGCATTGCATCCAAATGTAGGGCAAAGTCAAAAGTGAAATGTTGCAAAATGCACTGATTTTGTCAACAGAGTGCCTTCCTTGGCTTGAAGGGTGCGGTTCGTTATTCCGAAGGTTCGTTATTCCGAAGGTTCGTTATTCCGAAGGTTCGTTATTCCGAACACGCAAATTTCCTATACCTGAGTGTTCGTTAATCCGAAAATGAAAAAGGGTTCGTTAATCCGAACATTTGTTGCATTATTCCGAAGGTTCGTTATTCCGAAGATTCGTTATTCCGAAGGTTCGTTATTCCGAAGGTTCGCTATTCCTAAAATGAAATCGGGTTCGTTATTCCGAAGGTTCGTTATTCCGAAGGTCCGTTATTCCGAGGGTTCGTTATTCCGACGGTTCGCTATTCCTAAAATGAAATCGGGTTCGTTAATCCGAAAATAAATTTGGGTTTGTTATAATGCTATAATTTCATATAAAGAGATAAAATAAACTTAAATGTTTGATTGGTCTGGCCAAGGGAGGGAAAGGGGGAGGGGTATGCTTAATGCAGGCTGTAAATTAAATCAACAGAACACAAACTATAGTATTATAACAAGCCCGATTTAATTTTCGGAATAACGAACCCGATTTTATTTTCGGATCAACGAACCTTCGGAATAACGAACCTTCGGAATAACGAACCTTCGGAATAACGAACCCGATTTTATTTTCGGATCAACGAACCTTCGGAATAACGAACCTTCGGAATAACGAACCTTCGGAATAACGAACCTTCGGAATAACGAACCTTCGGAATAACGAACCTTCGGAATAACTGAACCTTCGGAATAACGAACCTTCGGAATAATGGACTGTAACCGGCTTGAATGGGGGTGAGGTGGTCATGCATTCAAGCCACGTTTTAATCTTCAAACAAAAGGAAGGCACACTGTTGACAAAATCAGTGCATTTTGCAACATTTCATTTTTTACTTTGCCCTACATTCGGATGTAATGCACATTCCATGATAAAATATCCATAGCAAATGTTATATCAATGTAAAGAGAAGGATTCACGCTTTCCAATGATACAAAATTTATGAATGGTAATAACGTAATAGGCATTCAAGCCACATTTTAATCTTCAAACAAAAGGAAGGCCCTTTGTTGACAGAATCAGTGCATTTTGCAACATTTCACTTTTGACTTTGCCCTACATTTGGATGCAATGCACATTCCATGATGAAATACTCATAGCAAATGTTATATCAATGTAAAGGGGAGAATTCACGCTTTCCAATGATACCAAATTTATTTTTGCGCAAACCTCGATTGCGGAACTTTTTGTGCGGAGTATAGATCCGTATTATTATGAAGGAAACTCAACTTAAGAAAATGCTGAAGACCTACGTGATTATCTTCTAATGTCTGTATTGTCTACAACCACGCCCTGTTCCGTAAAGCACTGTACATCGTTTATAGAATTCCAATATTATCATGAACTTATTTTGTCCTATCAATGTTGTAAAGGGGTCTAGTCAATTAATCTGACCCGTCTAAGTTCACTTGCATCTTTCGTGCCTGTTTGAGTTCAATATACGAATAGAAGTTTGAAATCAACTTTGGGTTTTCACATTTTCTGTATGTTATTGAGAATTGATGTTTATTGTTTAATTTGAAGAAAAAAAATACAGAAACTATTTGAACTGTGCGAATTTGAAAATCTCTCTGGAAGACTTTTATAATGTGTACAAATTAAGTTAGTGCAAAGCATAAGCAACATATTTAAACATGATTTGCATTTTCGCTCATTACTGAGCCGTAGGACATTCATTTATAATCTGATTTGCACACATCACTTACATACACAATTGTATCAATTTTCCCATGCCTTCGTCAGCCGGTTTTAGTATGTCGACACAGTTACTAAATTTGGACTTAGTAACATTGTCCAAATCCTCAAAATAAAAATTTTAATTCTAGAGGTTCCCTCATACCTTGTTGTATTCGTATTACCAATAAAATCATGGGACAGGTTTCGGTTTTTCAAATTTCCCTTTCGTTACAAAGATATGTACGATCAAAGTATTCAGATAAGAAAAACTCCCCCGGAGTTTTTCTTACCGTGTACAATTAAAGTGAGTGCAGTGAGTTAGTGAATATCATGCACTTTGCATTTTCGCTTATTACTTGGCCATGCAATGTCCATTTGACTTGAAATTTTCACACAGTACCCTGTGGACATATGAGATAACAACAATATACATTGCATCAACCATTCATCACCTTTTGCACATGTCAACAAAGTTACTAGATCCCTTTAAGAAAAGACAAATGTAAGGATAAGTATTGGAACAGGTGAAATGATATCCAGAACACGACGTATAATACATGTATTGTTCCGATGACTCCCTATGGTCGTTCTGGGGCTTTCCCCCACTACGAGCATGGGAAATAGGGGCATGGGAACGATTAATCATAATCCAGGGGGGTGTTTCACAAAGATCCTAAGTTGATCTTAGCACTAAGATGGTCTTAAATATTATGGAAAGCCATTCGTGTCTTGAAACAGTTTTATAAAAGTTATGTTGAAATGCATAAAATGTTGATTCAAATCATATATATTTTCTAATTATCAAAGAGATTTCATGAATTTTATGTGATTTTATGCATTTCAACATAACTTTTACAAAAATGTTTCAAGACACTAATGGCTTTCCATAATATTTAAGTGCTAAGATCAACTTAGGATCTTTGTGAAACACCCCCCATGTTTGTGTTATACAAAGCAAGACAGTCTTGGGGTTCCTTGCGTTTTTGAGAAATTATTTGCATTTCTATTCTGTATTATGTTATAGAAAAGCAAGATGGTTTTCAGGGCACATATTCATGAAAACCCCTCTAGCTTAGTTCCACGCTAAGTGCATTTCAAATGGTACTGTTTTAGTGCGCTACAAACAGTTTTCTTAGTCCCCAACTAGGGTTAGCTGGTTTAGACTTAGGAACCTACTGAGTGAACCCTAGTTAGCAACTAAAAGATTGTGTGTTTAATGCATAGCCACATCATCCAAAATAGACTTTGTATGAAACTAAGCTAGCGGGATTTTATTAAAGCCAAATAACTGTACTGGGAAACGCCCTGCACTCACAACAAATGAAAAAATATGCTTTCATTACCTATACCACGTGAAAGAATATATCATTACTTAAATGTTAATGTACAGATTTTGACAAAAACTGCTTTGAAATTCAGTATTTGAGCATTTATTGGTTCCAAAATAAAAACGAACGTTGTCAAAGTCCAATTTAACCACACACGGAACCACGTATGATACGCTACGTGCAAAAGACCATGCGGTATGCGGTATAATGCGGGCTTGTCGATATCTCCAGCCCAGTGCTAGTGGCGAGGACGGGTGCGAACGGGCGGTAGATTTATAGCCAGATTTCACGGGCGGCCGTTGGATTTCTTCCGATATTTCTGCCTTTCACGATACCTAAGGTTCGGATTTTACCACACAAGCCCTTGTTTAATACTTATACAACACTATTGATCAATTAGTTTGGCCAATATAGCTGTTTTCGGTAACTTTCCCCATACTGTTATTTGGCTTTAATATGGGCCCTGTTTCCTTGCGTGTATCGATAAGTCCTTCCCATTCTATTTTTACGATGTACCCGAAAGCAAGAAAGTTCACATTTTCGATGCGTTTATCGAGAGATTATCCATGTTCCTTTCCTATTCATGTTATAAAAGCAGGATATTCCACATTTCCACTGGCTGCATAGGCGTAGGAGGCGGGAGGGGGGGGGGGGGGGGCAGGGGGCTGCAGCCCCCCGGGAGTTTTTAAAACGGCCATATTCGGGTAAAAACACCTCAAATTCGGGCAAAGCATGTCATATTCGGGCAAATCCATGTCATATTCGGGCAAACTCAATTGAGATTCTGGCAAATATAAGTCAGATTCGGGCAAAGTGATGTCATTTTCGGGCAAAACCGTGTTTTTTCGGACTAAAGCATCAACAATCATCTTCTTTTTTTCTTTTTTTTTTGGGGGGGGGGATTGTCAGGCGAAAATGGGAAGGATAATTATTCGGGCAAAAGACGATCAGCCCCCCCCCCCCTTTAAAAAATGTTCCCCTACGTACGCCCGTGACTGGCAGATGAACTTTTATCTTTTACAACTTGGTGCAAAATGGTCCGCAGTTTTCTATGTCAGGTGAATCTTCATCTTCAATATCTTGGGCAACCATGGCCGCCGGGTGTTTGTATTCCATTTTCCATTTCCCCCTTTTTCACCTGTACCACTCCGAAGGATTTAGAATCGTTAGACATTACGGGCGTAGCTATATATAGGGCCTGTGGGGGCACATGCCCCCCCCCCCCCCTCCCCTCTCCAATACACACACATGTGTCCTGTACTCCTACGGGAATATGCTTGCAGAAAATGGACAAAGAAAATAGGCAAAATCATGTCAGTTTTGAATTAGAAATAATCATTATTTAGCATCTAAAACACAAAGGCCCGAATTCTCATCAGTGGCTCAACTTGAGCCCGGCCTAAAAGGACAAAGACTACCGGTAACCATGTGGTTAAACCATTTTGCACATGCAGACCTTTTGACTTGTTGCTATTCGCCACCGGAGATATTATAATTGTTACATTTCATTATCTAGTCAATCACTTGAGTTCTGCTTATAGGCATCATGACAATGAGCACTTTGAAATTCAGTCATAGCATAGTCGGTCATCAGTCAAATTGCGTCCTGGATCATCCAGGACATTGTCTTGCTGGTGACCGGTTATACTATGACTGCATTTCAAAGGGCCCATTGTCATGATGCTTGTAAGCAGAACTCAATAGATTGACTGGTTAATGAAAGGAAACAATTAAAATATCTCCCGTGGCGAATGGCAACAAGACAATAGATATGCAGGTGCAAAATGGTTTAACTGGTTACCGGAGGTCTTTGTCTTTTTAGGCCGGGCTCAAGTTGAGCCACTGATGAGAATTCGGGCCAAAGACTTTGCTTTGCTTGTCAGGTGAAAACCAAGTATGCACGGGAGTAGCGACTTACGTAATACCTATTCATCAGGGGGGACGAATGAATAGATCATCCCCCCAGTTGAATGGGTATCAATGACATGTCTACGCCCGTGCAAGTATGTTCCTCATGAATATGCAAGGCCCCTTTGTGCACCCCACTAGAAAATCCTAGCTATGCCACTGTCTGATATAGCGGCGTATCGCAGCTGCTAGAAAAAGTGGTCGGGCAGTGTGAAGGATTACCCACCCCCCCTCCCCCCCCCCCCCCCCAGCCTCCCCACGGACAAAATCCCAGCTTTGCCTATGTTCGACACTGTTCGACACTGTTCGACATATCGATATCGAATAAAAGAGGTCGGGCAATGTGTATGAGTTATTACCTCCCCCCCCCCCCCCCCCGCACGTTTTTTCACAGTGTGAACACTCATCACAAATTGTGAACATACTGTGTAATTGCTGAGATACACAGCGTAAGCGCACAATTTTACACACTGTAAACGCAGGCAATAACACACTGTGGCGACAGTGCGCTCACAGTGAGTTCACAGTGTGGTCACAGTGTGTTCACAGTGTGAGTTGGTTTTCACACTGTTAACACGCTCACATTTAACACTGTGTTCACACTGTGGCACGCTGTGTTTTTTTTCCGGTAGGGATATATGCCCCTCTATGTTATCTCATCTGAGCTGATCCTAATTACCACTCGTTCGACATTCCCTTTTCCCCATTTTCCCCATTAAAATCAAGAATTCTTGTCAAAGTCTTTACTTCTGAAAAAATAGGTCGTATTATGCAAACTAAGAGCGATTAAAGACGTCTTAGTAATAATTATGCACATCTGCGGTAATCGTAATCCTGCTCAACTTTGCCATGGGTCAAATAACAAGTTTAATATTTGAATATAAATATATTTTAATGTATCTCGGGTATTTAGACATGATAGATTACAGTCTTGGCACTCCATAACAAAAGTGTGCTAAAAATTGTTATGTCAGTAATTAAAAGAATCAATCATACTTTAATAGCATGAACAGTAATTGGAGCATGAGCTTCATTAACTATGCTTTCCTTTGGAATATGATTTCGAAATTACTGCTTAAAATATTTATAATTATAATGGTGAAAAATTATACATTTTGTCAATAGGTCAATAAATTTAGTATAGTATCGTATTCAGAATATTCTCGACAAAAAGTGTCAAACCTCTACCGCAGTACTCCTGGTACTGCTTTTACTGCTCCTATAATCTATCATAATGATAATCACTATGATACGTGTGGCCATATGTGTATGCGGACAGATGTGCGCGCATTATAAATATGTGTGAATATATTATCCTTATTATTATTATTCAAAAGACAAAATTACAATTTTAAAAACAAGTCTATGGTATATGGGTGCCTTTTAACCATCCGACTGCCAGAGTGAATAGCAAGAATCCAAACATCTAAATCCAGTTCTTTATAAAGACAAGCTTAAATACATTATTTCATCCCCATTCATTAAAAACAATGAATAGACATGGTAACTGCTGACATTGAATCGAACGAAATTGCGTTATCATAATGCATATTCTATTTTGTTAAAACTATGTTTTTGTCTTTGCCGATGTGAAGTTCTTTTTGTGTCAAAAACAAAAACAAAAAATCGAACAAAACCTATAACCTTTCGAAAAGCACTCAAAATTTATCTCATAGATTTCGATTCGTTATTTTCAGATCCCATCGACTAACACGTTCGTGTCTTCGAAACAAAGAATTTAAATTGGAAGTTGTTTTCGCGTTGTTTTGTATATTTGCTTTTTCTCGTGCACTTGTTTTTCGCGTCAACTTGTTTATTTGCAGAAAAGGATCAATTATAATTGGTTAAACAGAGGAGAAAATATGTCTGGCATTTCTTTTTACCCCCCGAGTCGGCTTTTTTTTCAGAGGGGGTGGATTTAATCAGATAACGGCCAGAATGACCAGAGGGGGTCAGTTTCGCGCATGCGCAGGGAACATGTTTTTTAAGAAACTAGTTGTTTCATCGTTTTCATTCATTAAAATGTACAAGCAAATTATATGTACGCAGGGTGGCCCCAAAAAAAAACGGAACAGGGCACTTCCCAAAATATAGTAACAAAATTAGTATACATGTCCATCGGATAGGGTATCTTTTCCAATGAAAAACGATACCAAGAAAAGTAATTTTGGACGTGTAGTTTTTGTTTTAGGGCGCTGTGAGTGACACCATGACAGGTTCCCATTTTTGTCAATTTGTCCAAGTCAGTGCTTAATAAATCGCTCTTCCTGCCCGTCATAGCATCGAACAACTATGCCCATTCTCTCGGCACACAGCTGAATGCACACTAACAATGGCGCGCATATTGCTCGTGGTTTGATTCTATGCGATGGACGTAATCATTTTGTTACTATATTTTGGGAAGTGCCCCGTTCCGTTTTTTGGGGGCCACCCTGTATAGCTCTGTTTGTTGTGTATTATTTTGTTAGTGTGTGTACCGTGGGCATTTCCGATAATTTACTATGCAGCACGCATTAATATGTACACATTTAGTTATTTGTATCGACATGCCATTTGTAACTTTATGCACAACATAATGAATAATTAAAAAAAGGTGCATATAAGTTTTACTTTAAGAAACGATACTGTTTGTAGAACAAAATGGAAATTCGAGTGATAATCACGTTTCAGCATGCAGATACTTTTCCTTACGTTTAACTTCGTTTGTTAATTTTGAAAACAATACACACACAACAAAGTTCGTTATGTAAGAGCAACATCGTTCTGTTTATATTTTTCAAATTGTTTTGCAGTTTGAAACTCTCTGGAAAGCTCCGTAACCAGGACAACAGACCCAGAATAAATCTCATTAAAATAAAAAAATAAAATTTTAAATAGAACTTGTAATGCAAGTACAATCAGTCATGACAGTGATGTGCAGTGGCGTAGGGTGGTCGGACTGATTTGGGGGAACACACATTGGTTGGGGCACACCTTATATAATTAATTTCGCTATATGTTCACAATTGTTCCCATTATATGTTTTTTTCTGTCAAATCATTGTGGGGTCGTGCCCCCCGTGCCCCCCCCCCCCCCCTAATTTTCGGGGGCACGCATATTAGTCGGGGCACACCTTATGTATTTCTTAATTTGTTAACAAAATATGTCTCCCTTATGTTTTTTTGTGTCAAATCATTGCGGGGTCGTGCCCCACGTGCCCCCCCCCCCCCCCCCATAGCTACGTCACGTGTGGCGTTGGTGTAGCGATCGAGTACTGCATGCTGATGGCGGACACTCGTAATGAATAGGGTAAAATTAAGACTATAATTTGTTAAGGCGAATGCAATGGGAACATGCATGTGGTAAGACTCTTGACGGAGTAGCCAGCATTATTACGTAATTATTTGCGACTGGCTTTTGTTTATATAACTACATTTAAAACGAATAAAGGTGTCATATTTGTTCCCTTTAACAAAATCATCCAAACAACATGTCGAAAGTTTTCGAATAAAAAAGAAATGGAAGCCCTCACCCTGATTTTACCTTGGTAAAATTTACCAGGGTGATATTTTACCAGGGGAAAATTTACCAGGGGAAAATTTACCGGGGTCAAATTTACCAGGGTCAAATTTACCAGGGTCAAATTTACCAGGGTCAAATTTACCAGGGGAAAATTTACCATGGTAAAATTTACCAGGGTAAAATTTACCAGGGTAAAATTTACCAGGGTGAAATTTACCAGGGTAAAATTTACCAGGGGCCCCACATTTATTACAAATAGTTATGTTTATGGATATTTCAGCCATTTCTGAACCGATTTAGATCAAATAAAATGTATTCTGTCATTAAAATTGTATGCTCTTTCGAATTTGACACTCAGTTTTTCATTATCTCACAACAAATTATTTTGTGTAGCGCCCTCTATACCAAAACTCAATTATCCCTTTAATACCATTTTCTAGGTACTGATTATTATCAGTCTGTATTCATGGCCACGGGGTTAATTTTTCATCTTGAAATTATAATGAAACGCAAATTTATTGTTCAAATTACATCATCCCATTTTAGATATCAGTTGATGAATAGATTCACAGTGCCACTTGACTTTTAGTTGCATATTTTCCCTTACAGATTAATTGGAAAAGGGCGAACTTTTAAAACCTTTTATTCCAGGGACCGTCTTAAAATTCAGCCATTTACTGAGTAGCGGTTCCCTGTTGATATGAAACGAATTATATTACTTGAAGGGATCTATTAACTGTGCTGACATGCGCAAAACCAGCAAATGTTTGATACAAATTACATCATCCCATTTTAGAGATCAGTTGATGA
Source organism: Echinarachnius parma (assembly GCA_037951105.1). NCBI lineage: Eukaryota > Metazoa > Echinodermata > Echinoidea > Clypeasteroida > Echinarachniidae > Echinarachnius > Echinarachnius parma. Next base: position 21,590 of record JBAMJV010003065.1, on the reverse strand, counting down.
ATAGATTCACAGTGCCAATTGACTTTTAGTTGCATATTTTCCCTTACAGATTAATTGGAAAAGGGCAAACTTTTAAAACCTTTTATTCCAGGGACCGTCTTAAAATTCAGCCATTTACTGAGTAGCGGTTCCCTGTTGATATGAAACGAATTATATTACTTGAAGGCATAGGCGCCGGATGTGGGGGGGGGGGGGGGGGGGGGCAGGGGGGTCGCCCCCCCCCCCCCAATCCAAAAAGTGTGGGGGGCAAAATTGCGTTTTGCCCCCCCCCCCCCAAAAAAAAAAGCCTACCCCTCCCAAAAAATTAAAAAAGAGTGGGAAAGACAAAATCTAATGTATGAGCTAACGTTCAAAAACTAGTTAATACATCCATTTTCAATTTTCGCTGCGCGCTTCGCAGTTTGTTGTAAACATCTGATGAGAGCATAGACATTTAATTCTTTTTTTGTTTAACTCGGATTCTAAATTTCCTTCACAGGTACGGCATGAAGTGCACCAAATTGCACCATTTCAAGTATATAAATGCAAAATCTTCCCCGTGGGAGGGGGATACGCCCTCCCAAACCCTCCCCCTCTGGCTCTGCCCAAGCCCTCGGTCGCTTCGCTCCCTCGGGATTCATTATTGGCTGTAGGCCATGTTGTTGGATCATACATGCGCTATATGGTTTATGTTGGAACTGTGTATGACACTAAATACAATATTTATGTGTGAGTTTGGGTGCATATTTATTAGTGCGTCAAATTATTTGTTTTCTTCGTGAAAAATATATCAAATCATAACACACTTTCCCAGATACAGTTAATCTTAAGCCCGAATTTCCTATCTAGGTATGCACCAGATTGCACAATTTCAAGTCTATAATTGCAAAATCTTTCTTACCTTTCTTTCTTTCTTTTTCAAATTTCCCTTTCGTTAAAAAGATATTTACGATTTAAGTGTTCAGATGTTAAATTATCCAGTGGACCACATAAACCGTGTATATAGTGAGTGCAATGAGTTAGTGATTATCACTTTGCATTTTTGCTCAATACTCGGCCATATAACATCCATTTAACTTTAAATGTTCACAGAACACCCATTGGACATACCATGAATATACATTGTATCAACCACTCATCACTTTTTGCACATGTCCAAAAAGTTATTATAGATTCCTTTTAGAAAATGACCTACCGACAACGGATAATATTTCAATCTGAAATTCATCAGGAAGGTATCTCCAACCTACTGAAATCAACCTTTTTGACAATTAGTGTCCATTTTCCTTCGGCGTGTAATACTATACTGGTCCCGTACATATCACATTATGTTAATACATTATTTGAAAATAATATGTTTATCATGTGCATCTACTAGTACATGTATATCGCAATCTTTATCGTCATGTTACAATTTATTCATTATACATTGTTTATTTTTAATATCGAAGAAGTGTATTTCTTTCTTTAATATTTGTATAATTACTCGTAAATATCTTTTTAACGAAATGGAAATTTGAAAAACCGAAACCTGTCCCATGCTTTTATTGTTAATACGAATACAACACAGTATGAGGGACTCGCTAGAATTCCAATTGGATTTTGAGGATTCGGACAATGTTACTAAGTCCCTTTAAAGGCTCATTGCCCATTGGTCAAACGACAAACTATTTTAGAATTTTAATTTCAGCGACCGTCTTTAAAAAAAAAAAAAACATTGACTGGGTAACAGTTCCCTAGTTGAGTATATAATACGAATGTTGATTAGAGATAATCTTTCAATCTAAACTCAATCAGAGGGGCTATTTATAACCTACGGAATAGAACCTTTTAAATATAAGCATCCGTTTTCATACGGCTTGTAATACTATACTAAAACGAAAGCAAAACAGCAAAAAATGTCTTCAAATAACGTTCTATATCTTTTAATTGCAATTGATTTATTGAACAGTGCTCATCGGAAAAGAGACATTAAATATAGACAAACTATGTTTGAATTTCTATCCCAACGACCGTCTTAAAAATAAAGTAATTGACTGAGGAACGATTACCTCGTAGAGTACGTAATACGAATAATATATCTCTTTTTAAAACCGGTTGATAAGAATGATATAATCTTTCAATCTTAACTCAATCAGTATACATGCAGTATATCCAACCCACGGAAAAGAACCTTTTTGTATCAGTGTCTATTTTCCTCCGGCGTGCAACGCTATACTTAGACGAAAGCTAAAATAATTTTATTTTTTGTTTTTAAACACGTTCTATTTTGGGTCCACCATTGTTCAAATCAACTACAAATGAATTGCTCATCAAATCAAGATGAGGGAGCAACATTCAAGCGAGGAGAAACTCACACGTACGCGACGTATATCATGTATATAGCCATCATTAGGCAATATTATGTCTTACCTAAATGAAACCAATCAACTTCGAATTTGTGCAATACGTGATGGATTTAATTTTAAAAAAGAGTATAAAGCGTAAAAGAGTAAATCAGCCCTAAAGTGATAGCATTTATTTGTGGAATTAGAAATTTATTTTGCTATTTCTGCAAAATGTCAGTAAAAACAGTTTTAACAAAAAAAAGTAAAAAATAGTGAAACAGCCCTAAATGATAGCATTTATTTGTGGAATTAGAAATGGATTTTGCTATTTCAGTAAAATGTCAATAATTCATAGGAACTCTATTATGTTTATCATGTTTATAGCAAACCTAAAATCTAGCTCATAAGAGTACCCCTTTATCCTAGCAATACATTTGTGACATTATAAAAATATGAGTCCAGCGTTTTTAGTAAAATCACTAATTTATCAATTCAATTCAGCTCTAGCAACCATGGAACTAAAGATGAATTTCTCTATTTTAGTAAAGGGTTTAGTAATTTGAAACAATTCTAACAACTTGAAACATCTGGCATCCAAATGTGTGGAACCAAATTAGATAAATAATGCATTCATCGATTTCAGTCAAAAGTTTAGTCACCTAAAGCATTTCTATAAAAAAAACCTTGAAAATCTAGCATTGAATTTGAAAAATAAGATATGAATTTTACGGATTTAGGCAAAAGTTTAGTGATTCATATACGGTATAGCAACTTTAACAACTGTAAAATTCTATAATTATACATTTTGTGGAATAATATGTTAATTTAGAGATTTCAGTAAAAGTTTAGTAATCCACATGCAGTAACGCCAACAACCCTGAAACTGACTATAACTTGCAGTAATACTTTTGGAATGAGATATGGATTTAGGGATTTCAATTTTCAATTTCAATTTATTCTTGCTTCCAACAAAACATTACAAATTAATTAAAATAATTGACAAAAAAAAATGTCCGTAAAACTTCAGTAATTCAAAGCAACTCTATAACAGTCCTCAGCCTAATTATGCTAATATCGAAAGTGTTTGATCGAAAATGAATTGAGTGAGTTCAGTTACAGTTTAGTAATTCAAAGTATACCCGGAAATAAGTTGCCTCCCTCGTCCCGTCCCCTTTTTATTTCACCTAAAATTATCAGGTAAAACTGCATTAATTTTGTACATTCAGTCTCAGGTTTTTCTCCCAAAAGCACAGCGAATGTATTGATTATGATATTAATACAATGTTACTAACCATGTATGTTCCACTATAAAGGTACGTTCTAAGTAACATTGTCGGAAGATGAAATTATTTCGAATGTGAGATTCGGATGTGAATCTGATGACCTCATATTTAACAGAAGGTTTCGGCGAAAATTATCAAGCTATGAAACCCGGACTAAGTATATAGCTCCCCGTCCGATAAACAGGCACCGGCGCGAACTAAGGTGGCAACCGCCCACCTCATCGGAACCTCTACTTGAACACCTTTTCCTCTCGATCTAACTTCCGGATTCTTGTTTTCGTTTCTTATAGGGTAGTCCCACTGAACCCGTCCGTCTATGGCGCGCCATTTGCCCAATAAGTCGATAAACAGTGTTTATCACTTTGATAAACACTGTTTATCGATAAACACTGTTTATCAAGTGATAAACAGTGTTTATCGGTGATAAACAGTGTTTATCGGTGATAAACAGTGTTTATCGGCGATAAACAGTGTTTATCGACTTATTGGGCAAATGGCGCGCCATATCCGTCTCTCCTTTTGTTTCCTATCCGTTTGACATCCGGAAGGTATAACAAGCAGATACTGGCAGGAAACGAACTGATGCGGACCAAGTTCGGAACGGACTAGTAGGATACCTTTAATTCGGCTCCGTTTCGCGTGAAACGAAACCTCACGGAACTTCAACATTTGCTAGATTCTGACTGTTTAGCCACATTTTGTTCGGATAGTAAACGGAAGGGAAAACGGTGCAGTGTGACTAGGCCATATCTGTAGGATTCCTTTTCTCGTTTCTTAGAGCATGTAGAGGGGAACATCTGATATTCCTGGTATTGATAGTTGGCTATTATACTAGTATTCCGAAACACTGCCAGCTGCCCGAGGCCAAAACCCACTTTCAGAGCTCTTGAAGAGGACACTTACGTCGGTATCCTTACACACCGTGCATGTGTTCTCACTAAAGTTACGTTTTGCGTGCACATGTATATTTTAACCAAGTCATGAAAAATATAAATAATAACATAAATGAAATAACATGTATAAGGGCGATGTATTTTTTACAATTCTGCTACAAAAATATAAACATTTAAGAAGGAATGAATACGATGTGAGATTTTTTTTTTTTTTTTTTTGGCAAAATGCAGCAAACGGCACGATGGCGTGTTCAATCCATAGCAGTATGACTCCAACTGCCGTTGTGGTTCAACCGCGAACATGCCATCTTGCGAACGCCTCGTGCACGGTACAAAATGCCAGCTACTTGGCAGAGAGTTATGTAGTGCCAACCAACGATCCCACTTACGAATGTTCTGACCGCCCCCTACATCACCACGCATCTCTAAAGGGATCTAGTAACATTGTCAAAATCCTCAAAACTTCCTTGGAACTCCTTGGAACTCGGTTCTCCTTGTTGTTTTACAATAGAAGCATGTGACAGGTTTCGGTTTTCGAATTTTTCCTTTCGTCACAAAGATATTAGGATTGATGTTTTCGGATTTGTAACTATCCACTGGATAGTCAGTGCAATGAGTTGGTGAATGTCACCTTGCATGTTCGCTCATTACTCGGCCATAAAGATCCATTTAACGTGAAATTATTACACATTACTCAGTGGACATATCAGACCACAATAATACACATTGTATCAACCATTCATCACTTTTTGCACATGTCAACAAAGTTTACTAGATAGATCCCTTTAAATGTGTGCGCATGCATTGCCACATCCCCGGGCTATAGACTCCTCCACCATTTCAAGAGCGAATCCATCTCGCTATGCCGACGAGAAAGGGCCCATCGACTAGTAATAGGGGATAATTTCCTCCACTTATGAGCTGGGAAAAAAGACAATGTTTGGAAAGAGAAGGGCGCTATGTCACTTTTTGCAGATAATCGTGTTTAAAGCCAAAACGACAGTATACTGGGAAACGCCCCACACATAAAAAAAAAACGCTGTTATCACCAAACATGTGTATCATAACTTAATGTTAATGTTAATGTAAAGATGTCGACAAAAACTGCGTTGAAATTTAATATTTGAGCAATGAAAGTTTCGAAATAAAAACGGTTAGTGCATCGACACAATTAAACCGCATGTTCGCGGCTGCGAGCAATACCTATGGCAAATGATGCACCACGTGCGCTCCGCACGCGAACAAGCGTAGACGGGCCGAACTGGCGGTGAATTTAGGCCCAATGTCAGCGGCATGAATAAACGTTTCAATTGATATTTCTAAGTTTAACGATACTAATACCCCCGTCACACATAACTACGCTCTCGCGCCGCTCCTAATCCCCATTCATAAAATTGCTACGCTCCTAATCCCCATTCATAAATTTGGCAGTGGGAGGCGAAGCATTGTCCGAACGATGATTAAATGACGAATGAATGGGAGGATTATTGCACATAGGTGAAAGGATAGCCTCTCATGCATGAACATACAATGGCTCCCTAAACAAAAGAGTAGATCGCCATTTGAAGACTCACGACCGCTGCCGAGCGCTTTCGACATGTCCAAAGCTTAAAAAGCGGTCGTGGGTCGGTCGTGGGTCTTTGGCTACCTAGTCTTTTGTTCATCGAGCTATTGTCTGTGCATTCATGGAAGGATATCTATTGACACATGTGAGATAATCTTCCCATTCAGATCCTCATTGGACAAAAGACATTTTGCAGATACATTCCAGTGATTGTGATCAGCTATTGTCTAGATCGTGGCTAGAGCGTGACGCCGCCATAAGGTTCGGATTTTCCACACAAGCCTTTTGTTATACTATTTCAACAATACTAATCAATTAATTTGGCCAATAAAGCTATTTTCGGTAATTTTCCCAAACCTGTTATTTGGCTTTAAAGTTTGGGAGCTCAGCAATATAATGTATATAAACCAAATTTATCTCTCTTTTATTTTGTGATAAATATTTCCCAAATTTGTAATGAATATAACCTGGACATGTGGCATCACATAGAAGAACGCCCCGATATACAAGATGGTATGCATAACTTAAAGGGATCTAGTAACATCAAGGAGGTATAAGAACGAAGTTACTATAGATCACTTTAATACAAATAAACAAATCGATGTTACACCCTTCTTGCTCTTTCTCGACGAAGCATTGAACAACACCATTGGGTAGCAATTTGCAGTATGCTAGCTCACACACATTATTGGGCAATTCTATTATTGTCCTGCATAACACAATTTAATAAGGTACATTTCAAGCAATTACTTTAATTAGAAAATCCAAAATCATTTCAATGTAGGAGTTTTCAATCTTCTAAAGATAATAGCAATGACCTTACGCGTATATTTATCCTTTAAATTAGGAATAGGAAAGAAACATTCTCTTTTTCCAAAGAAAAGAGAAGCAAATGATTCATGAACATGGCATAAATAATTCAACGCCTTTCTCGGAACACTGACAAGAAAATAATGTGCCTCACTTTGTCATCGATATGCATCCATCTTCACCTATCTTCTCCTATCATTTTGACTTACTGGATGTGATGAGAGCATAACTACTATCATTGCTAGTCACTTATTTCCTCATGAATGTTCCCGATTACAAACATAATCAATATTTTATGGACCACTGTCGTCTGCTTTCAATGCCCATAGGAGGCGGCCATTTCTTCAACTACTCGTGGTGAAATGACGTGGCAGGCGGAGAACACAATAGCATTATCGTAACCCGCTATTGTGTTGAAGAAATGGCCGCCTCCTGTTGGCATTGAAAGCAGACGACAGTGGGCCATAAAATATGGATTATTTTCATTATTGGGAATATTCATGAGGAAATAAGTGACTAGAAATGACAGGCGTTATGCTCTCATCACATCCAGTAAGTCAAAAGGCTAGGAGTTCCTTCCCCTTTAATGAACTTGTGAAAGGGCGCTTAGTATTGATCCTAGCTGCACGATCCGTTGTACATTTGATGCATAATATGCTAGCTCATAAACATTATTAGGCAATTCCATATTGTCCTGGGGTAACACAATTTAACAAGGTACATTTCAAGCAATATTGGTTCAATTTAAAAAAATCCAAAATCATTTCTATATGCAGTAGTTTTCAATCTTCTAAAGATAATAACAATTACCGTACACGTACATATGTTATCCTTTAGATTAGAAATAGGAAAGAAACATTCTTTTTTCCAAAGAAAAGAGAGACAAATGATTCATGAACATGGCATAAATAATTCAACGCCTTTCTCGGAACACTGACAAGAATTAGTGTGCCTCACTTAATCATCGATATGCATCCACCACCTTCACCTACTTGAACTTGTGGGCAGGCGCTTAGGCTAAAAAAATAAATTGTTTGATTGGAGTAACGGGCAACCAAAAATTAGGGTAGGTCGGTAGGGATTTTTTTTTTCTTTTTCGCACAAATACACAAAAACACACACATAACACATCGCAATTGCAAATTCTATTGCAATTTTTCTTTTTTTTCAAATAAAATTCAGAAAAAACCTCTAGGGTCGGCGTGCATTAGCGCCGGTATTTTTAGGGGCGGGCGGGTTACGCCAATCCAACAATTTATTTTTCATGGCCTTAGTATTGATCCTAGCTGCACGATCCGTTGTACATTGTATGAATATGCATCAGTGTTGGATGACTCGAGGCCGGCCTCGGCCTCGGACTCGGCCTCGGGGACCCCGGCCTCGGCCTCGGACTGGAAGGTCGCGGACTCGATGACTCAGGCCGAGTCCAGCTGCTCGAGGCCGGTCAATGTTGACTGCATGTTTGTCTGTATGAAGTGATTCCTTATAATCACTTGATTGAGTGATAGATCAATTGCCTTTGGTAAAGAAAAGGACTAAATGTAAAATGAAATTTTAACAAAAAAATAGTGTTGGACTCGGACTCGAACTCGGACTCGGTCTCGGATTGGGTGTACTCGGATACAACACTGATATGCATGTCTCAAAATGTAAACCATATTTTCCTGTTGTTTCGGATCTGTTGATATGAGTTTGTGGCAGACAGATGATGTTGTATAGTTCTGTAACCATGGTTATACGGCAATTTATTCTCCTCTCTTGATTTTGCCGAATTAAATATTACATTAGTGATAATAAATTCTGCTGTGGCGGGGGGGGGGGGGGAGGCTTTGTCTTTTCTTTGTCAAGTCTGTCTGTGATTGTATAAGAGGGCCATTCTTGGTCACGTGTGTGACCCAAAACATGACAAATTTTGAAATGGGATGCTTATATTTCAGTAAGTATGAGACTATAATGATTTTTACTTCATATGTGACTTGAATATGTTGTAGTCTTTCAAACTTAACACAAAAGATTTTATAAGGATTACGTAACTCAATGTCAGAGGTCAAATGGCATGGGTCACGTGTGTGACTTCGCACGGAGCGCTTTTTTCATAACTAAATTTCATTTGGAAAATTCTTTAAAATATGAATAGCTATATATGTTCATCTTATTACCAGAGAAGTACTATACATTTGTAAGTACAACAATAGCAATGAATGAGAATTATATCAAACCGTTGTTTTTTATAGTACTTAATTATGTGGCAACGTCTGGTCACGTGTGTGACATTTTGGGGTGGTCACGTGTGTGACATGTACAATATGAATGGAAAAATGGGAATTTTATAATATCGGGTTTAGAAAAGAATGAAAGGTTGAATTTTTACAAAGTTGGTATCAACCTGTACAGGAAAGTGAGAAGAATGAGCTTGCTAATTATCCTTTTGATATCTTGATTATTTTCTGAATTATGATTATTAGAAAAATATTGAAATATGTAAATTTATGCAAATGAGTAAAAAAGTTTCATTTTAAACTTCAAATCATGTATTTCATGAAACTTTACACATGGATCATTCCAAAAATGGAACAAAACTACAGAAAAATAAAACTTCAATTTTTCCGAAAAAGTTTCACTTTTCAAAGAATGGCCCAAGATATGTTTAACATGTACCTTAAGCCCGGCGCAGACAGAGCCGACTCGACCCGATCTGACTGGTTTCAATCAGGCTAGAGTTGGGCCCGGTCGGTCGGAGCAGATTTATCGTGTTGAATCGGCCCCAACTGGCATCCGACTGCCTCTCGACTGGCAAAATGTGTGTCGCGAGGCACTGAAAACTGAGCCGATCTGAATGAAAACCAGTCGAATCGGGTCGAGTCGGCTCTGTCTGCAGAGGGCTTTATGCTTCGTCCTTCTTTCTCTCAAATGGTTAACATAATATGATTTGCTGATTTGCAGATCAAACTTAAATTAATATGCAAATATCTGTTGAGGAGCACCAAACTTCAGCGACAAACAACTGTTCCCCAACTTCAATTTAATCATAACGTGAAAATACTCACATGACTAAAGTAAATTTAGTGGTATATCTCTGTATCTTTTATCAATTTGTAATTTGTGCTTTCATAATAACTTTCAACACGATCAGTTTCTTGAAAATGTATTTTAAAAGTATTTAAACAAATAACAGAGGACTTAATTTATCGGGAGATGTTTACAATCGTATTCAATGCGATACACAAATTCGGAAATCTTTCTAAATAGGAAAAAAACTAATAAAACAACACATTGTAAATAATTAGAATCTTTCGATCCAGGGAGCTCGGATTGTAACGGTCAGTTGATATAAACAAGTATTATTGACATTATAAATCAATCAAACGGCCACTTGTTGGCAAAACAATGCGTGCCTAATTAACCGTCTGTCATTTGATGGAACAACACTTTACCCCCTCGACCTAGTATAGAACCAGGTGCAGGGGTGCAGCTAGACCCCCGTGCGGTGTCCGTAGCATCCCATAGGGGTGCGAAGACTGGACAGGGGGTAAGCTCCTGGTATGCTATCGCAACCAGGTTAGGGGTCATATTTAGTGGTCAGACAAATGTCAGAAGTACAGTCAAAATATTTCGAATTCCTCGCATTGTATTTCGGGTTTTTTTTTTTGTTACGACTATCCGCGGCTTTTATGTTGTCTGTTGTCTGCCGAGTCGCGTGTGAGGACCGCTGCGGGGAAGAGAAAGGTATAGATGCAGGCCTGGGGTGCAGCTAGACCCCCGTGCGGTGTCCGTAGCATCCCAGAGGGGTGCGTAGACTGGGCAGGGGGTAAGCACTTGGTATGCTATCGCACCGGGTCTGGGAGTAAGATTTAACGGTCAGAAGTACAGTCAAAATATTTCGAATTCCTCGCATTGTATTTCTTTTTTGTTTACGGTTGTCCGCTGCTTTTATGTTGTGTTGTCTGCCGAGTCGCGTGCGAGGGCCGCTGCGGGGTAGAGACACTTTTGGGAAATAAAGAAATCTTGATTTCGCTAATATATGACATGATGATTTTTTTTAAATTCCTTGTAACTTAATTCAGAATGATATATTAAATGGTATTTTGATTGGCAATGTAAAATAGCATTTACTTTTTTTTATAATTCAACTTGTATGATTTATGAAATGTAGTTGTGATTCATTAACTGTATAAAATGTGTATATTTGATTGTTGAAAATGGAAATGAACTTGAACTTGAACTTGAATAGGTAAGGGGCGTGATTGTGAGTGGTCGTGATACATGCACACTAAGGTTTTTTGTATTGCTATAACAAATAATGTAGTTGTTATTAAAGGGATCTAGTAACTGTGTTGTCATGTGCAAAACCTGACGACGGGTTTATCAAATTAGCATTTTCGTGATCTGAGTATGTCATCCGTGATGTGTGAACATTCCATGCTAAATGAGACTTTTTAAAGAATTTTAAAGCGAAAATGCAAAGTGATATTTCCTAGCACATTGCACTTACTTCGTACACAGTTTAAATCCAAACACTTTAATCATACATATTTTGATAACGACAGAGAAATTTTGAAAACCGCAACCTGTTCCATTTATATATTGCTAATACAAATATATACAATGAGGTATATGAGAACCGCTAGAATTGTGGATTTAGACAATGTTACTCGATCTCTTTAAACATTAATCATCAACTTAAATTTCACCATCTCTCTCTCCCTCTCCATATTCGCTGTCAGGGGGTATTATATAGTCAATTAGTCATCTTAGTTATTGTAAACTAGAGATTTTGCACGAGGTTCATACACAAAGGTATTATTTATATTAAATTACATTTATAATTGGCATTTGCTGAAAGTACATGTGAAAAGACAAAGTACACTATTATCAAGTATACGATTATTTTGGTGCATCTTTCCTTTTTTAAATTTCTTTCCTATCTTCATTAAAAACGCTATAATTAAAACAAATAAAATGAATTGATCGGGTGTATCTTTGTTTCCCATTTTTTTTTCTACATTATCTTCGCTCTTACCAAAACTGCCGATTTTTTATAGTAGTTATATATATCCCACATACATGACATTTGGAGCGGAAATAATTATATCGGGCACGTTTAAACACACTAACCTATAATTGTATTCATCACTAGAGCTGATTTGAAACTTTTATTTCCCTTTATTTTGACAATATAACGTGACATTCACAAACATTCAATTACATTTTAATTTGCAACGTCATAATAGAGATATTGTTTCTGCAACAGTTCGACAATTATTGCGTATAATGTAATCAAAGTCATCGATTTTTGTTCATAACGAAATCGCTAATGGAAGTATTAATGTTAATGTACATATCAAATAACATTAAAAAGCATATCATTCATCGTTTTCTAAAGCAGTTTTTTTCTCGTAGCATAACGTTTCTCAAACATGAATATTGTTCTCTATAAATAAATCGTAAAGCATGAATTCTAATCAATTATCTGCTTTTTAACCACATTAATTTTGTATTGAGTAATATTGTCTCTTCAATTAAACGAAAAAAAAGTAGAAAAAATGCCTGTATGACGCGAGGCCGATGTTGATTTCAAACTTGTCATTGTATTTTTTTATTTTTTTTATCACCTGACTTAAAATGTAAAGTTTTAGTTTGTCAATATACTCTTGACGTGACATTCAAAGACAAGATAATGCCATTTTAATCGAAATGAATATCATTATAAATAATTACTCGTTTCTGCATTACAACAATTGCATGTAATAAAATCGGAGACATCGATATTTTCATAACTAAATGGATATTGGAATTTTTGTTAAAAGGTGCTAAATCCACTTTTCGAACTTCTGAGAAAAGCAGGTTTCTTGTTCAACTTTGTACATATGCCTATATGCGAATATGAAAATGATCGTTCCCTTAGTTTGATTTTGATTGTGTAATTTGTCCTAAAATTTGGATCTCGAGATAGCTACTTAGCTTATTAATGTACTGATATCGTTAACTAAATTATTATGGAAGGTGGATTTAGCGCCTTTTGGAACTAAGCTCTTAACATATAGGATCATACAACTTTCATAACAAACCGGTATGTATCGAAAATAATATCGCTATGTTTTCGTAAAATTTCTCAATCAATAATTGTTGTCTCTAATAAACAAACATAATTTGTATTGTTATTTGGTATGATATATTGTCCCTCGAATGAAAGGAGAATGGGAAAAGGGAAACATTACTTGGATAAAGCAAGACGGATGTTGATTTCCGCAAATTAAGAGTTTAATTAAATCATGTCATTATATTTATCACCAGACATAATAGATTGAAGGGGGAATTGGTCATACGCGCAAGGATGGTGTTTGAGTTAATGGCGTATCGTGGTCGGGCTGATTGGCATTGGGGAGGCATGCCATGACTGATTTGGGGGGGGGGGGGGGCACCGTATGTATTTCTTTGTTTTTTGTAAAATGTTCCCCCTCATGCATTCTATTGGGTTTTTTTCTCAAAATTATTTGGGGCACATGCAAAGGCACCCCGGGGGATACTGTATGCTCATTGGCGTATCGTGGTCGGGATGATTGGGGACACACCTTATGTATTTCTTTGTTTTTTGTAAAATGTTCGCCCTCATGCATTCCATTGGGTTTTTTTTCAAAAATTATTGGGGGCACATGCACAGGCCCCCCGGGGGGGGGGGGGGGGAGTTATTGTATGCTCAGTGGCCTAGCGTGGTCGGGCTAATTGGGGGGGGGGGGGGGGCACACCTTATTATTTTTTTTGGGGGGGGGGGGAAATGTTTCCCTATAGTAACACCTACACGCGCTGTATCGTTAATATTGTAATTATCGCCCACAATATATAACAGATGTATTAGCACACATTTTATTTTGTATATTTTGTTGTTCCTGTATTTCCGATATCAAACTATTAATATTGTTTTTGTATTTTACACAAACTTAGCGCCTGATTAAAACCCCTATTTCTTTATTTTTCCACATTAGACATTTCCATTTCCATACAGACTCATTTTCGTTAAATCGTTTTGTTATTTTTTTCTTTTTAAACTACAGCTTCAATAGTTGTAACTTCAATTTGTGCTTAATCGAACTGCTTTGTAAATAACACTTTTGCATGCGTTGAATCTTCAAGTGATCCGTTAACTACATATGTTTTCGTCAAAAGTGATTCTTGATAGTTAAATCAGACACCGATATCATTACAAGATTCTTCTGAATTGTGTGTGATAGTTTTTTAGAAAAGGAATTATATTTATTTTTTACCTAACATGCCTAATGAAAACAGTAAACAATCATATTATAATATTTTATCGAATAGCACTCCTGGAAAACTTATCATTATTTGTGAATATCTCCATCCTTAGAGAAACATTTGAAAAATCAAAACCCATTTTATTCTTCTGCTATACCAGGAGCTAAACAAAAACGCTCCAAGTGATTTTTTTATTTACGTTATTATAACCGACCATGCATGTGAAATAATATATTATTTTTTACTTGTATGGGATTATAACAATTTGACCAAGAAACCGCCTATTGATTGATATATTTGCAATTAAGAAAAAACATCTCTGGTAAAAGATCGATATCGCCGACGGCTGTAAATTGAAATGTTCATCCGAACATAATATGCACAGCACTCGCAAACCCCGCCGCGCGTGGTAGATCGGCTAGCCGACAGGCTAGCTACAAATGTACAAGACTCAAGCCGCGGCGACGGGCAAATCAAGCTGTGAACTTTTCGCCCAAGCTAATTTTACTGCATGCACATTTCGATAATACGGTTCATATTTTACCACATAGACCGGTTCATATTTTACCACATAGACCCGCTTTTATACTAATTGAACGATGTTGATCAATTTGTTTGGCCAATAGAGTTACTTTCCGTAACTTTCCCAAAACTGCTATATTATGGCTGTAAACGGGACTATCCCAAAATGCTCCCCTCGCAAACTTTATCCCTCCTCTTTGTCTACGCTATCTATTCGCAGAAAACAGGACTCTTCCGGTAGGCCCGATCGAAGTGAAATCGATGAAATACCGCGTGATAAAAGCGATAACGATCAGCGAAGGAGGTCCCCGGTTTTAAATGGATCTAGTATTACTTTGTCAAAATCCATTTTCATTAACTTTATTTTTTTGTGATTATCTCACAAATTTGTTTTAATTGAAGCGCCCTCTACACCAAACTGAACTAGGCCTATCCCTTTAAACGGGAATATCCCAAAATGCTCCCCTCGCAAACTTTCTTCCTCCTCGATCTACGCTATCTTTTCGCAGAAAACAGGACTCTTCCAGTAGGCCCGATCGAGATGAAATCGATGAAATACCGCGAGATAAAAAGCGATAACGATTTTATCGAAAGGGGTCCCCGTTTTTACCCCTGGTTTGTCCCCGCATCATTTTATTTGACATTCATGACCACACCAGGTGGTGTGAGGGTCGCTTCTAACATGTCAACAACAAAACAAATTCAAGAGCATGAGCGAGGCACCAACATGATTACTAGTCTTGATACTTGATGAGGTAATCCCTTGAAGCAGCTGCAAATCTATACTGGGATGATGTGCTGGTGTG
The DNA here is from genome assembly GCA_037951105.1 of Echinarachnius parma. Taxonomy (NCBI): domain Eukaryota; kingdom Metazoa; phylum Echinodermata; class Echinoidea; order Clypeasteroida; family Echinarachniidae; genus Echinarachnius; species Echinarachnius parma. The sequence continues at coordinate 6,155 of JBAMJV010003065.1, read as the reverse complement.
GTCGTCAGGAGGTGTCATTGTTTATAATACAGTATTCAGTTTGCATTTATATACAATAAAGATGCAAAAGTAGAATGTGCAAGTATATACAAAACAGGTGTAGTGACGTTTAAACAACGTGGGAGCCCACGGGAGGCTGCATCACTCTAATGGTGAGTAATGCAGCCGTTTGAAAGGTAGATTCGTCTAACCAACCGGTATCAATGTTTTACCCTGACCAAAACCCTATAATACTACACCTAACCCTACTAACTAAACCGTACTCCTATAAACCTTCAACATAAACCTTTTCGTAACTTTGAATAAACGCGCACAACCGATAGCGTTTTCATCATTGTAAATCTGAGTGAAACACCCCAGTTGTTCAGTTTGTTCCCACCAATCATTATTCATTTATTTTTGGTAGATATTGGGTCAAAATGATATCATAAATAACCTAAATCATAAACGCATGATATATAAAACATTAAAAAATTAAATGGAAGTTTTGACGATGTTCTTATCGTTGGAACTCAGGTTCAAGGACTGATATTTTGTATGGATGAAAGTAATATGATAACAAAACCAAAATAGAGGTATGTTATTTTTCAATCTTCTAATATCGCGGGGGTAAAAATTATCGAGTTTTACGATCGAGCGTAAATTAAATTAAATTGTACTCGGGATTTCCCCCAAAGATCGAGCAACCAAACACACACAGACGCATACAAAGTGGCGTAGCCACAGGAGGGGGGGGGGGGGGGGGCCAAAAAACCCACAATATAATATATAAGGGAAACATTTTGTATTTATTCACAGAAAACATAACCCCTATCAGCCCGACCACGTTACGCCACTGAGCATACACTATCCCCCCCGGGGGCCTGTGCACCCAATAACAAAAAAAACCCAATATAATGCATAAGGGAAACATTAAAAAAAGGTGTGTCCCCAATCATCCCGACCACGATACGCCAATGAGCATACACTATCCCCCCGGGGGCCTGTGCACCCAATAATTAAAAAAAACACAATAGAATGCAATAGTGGTTCTAATTGAAGTTACAATAATTGAAGCCGTATAGTTTGTAACAAAAAGAAACAACTGGTCTGTTAACAAATTTAAATGTCAAATATTGAAAAACAAAAAATCGCGAAAATTGTAATCAGTTTATATTTATTGGAGTGTGAAATACCAAGGATATTTATAGTTTATAATAGAAATATCGGAAATACAGCAGTTGAATATAAAGAAAACAACATATATATGCATTTCCCTTCTCAATTATTCCCGTTTTCATAATTTCCTGAAAAAATAAATCCGACGCTGCACCACTAAAATAACATATTCCACGAACGAATCCGTACACACGTTTTCTGTATACATGGTAGCCTATATGTCACAGTGAAAGCCGTGCGGAAATTTGTTCTTTACACCAGTGGTTTTGTTTTGTTTAGCCGTTTAAGGCCAGGTCACATATCACCGGAAAGCGTAAACGGATGCCCGACGTATAGACAATTTACGAAATCAGATTATCCGGTGGTGAAAGTCGTCTCCATTGCTTCATGCACGAAACATTCCGTCGGATAGAACAACGAACATCGCCTGACAAGGAGCGGACAAGAAACGCATACGAACGGAGACGAACGGATTTAAATTGTTACTCTCCGTCGGGGCATCCGTTTACGCTATCCGGTGATATGTGACCGGGCCTTTGATAAACATCGTGATCCGTGCGGATATCGATGTCACCAGGGAAATGGGAGCTACCTCCCTGGTATAACATGGACAAGGAAGGGAGATTTCGATGGTAACAGGGAAACCCCCTTTCAACTTTTCAAGGGGGCCCAAATTTCCCGGAAATGTAATGTCTATTTATAGACATTACGTTATCATCCGGGTTCCTCATCATATTTTAACTTGTGATGGTGTTTTACGCATGAGGCGTTGTCGGTGACGCAACGGGATCAAAAATGAAACATAGGATAAAACAAAAATGTATTAAAGGTGCACCTGTAAAATGTCTAACTCCACAAAATTTAATTTGAGCTTCCACATTTCTCTTCTACCGTGTTGTTGGGCTTATGGAAAGAGAAGAATAAAATAGGGTTATATTTTGTTCAAATGCCCCTTTAGTATGACGATATCTATCATTGATAATCATTCAGCTCAAGAGCGTTAAAGGTGTATTCCGGGCCTGATAAAACCATTTGTTATTTGAATAAGCAGAATAAGAGGCATAATTGGTGAAAATTTGATCAAAATCGGACAAGAAACACGGGAGTTATACCTATTTGAACATCATGTAGTAATGAGCGATCGTTTCAAAATTGCCGCCATATGCAACATCATTGACGAGCAACCCGCCATGGCTTTAGTACATGAAAATACACTTATTTCTCATTTTCGTTGCTAAAAATTAATTTTTCTCTGCTTGTTTTCACAAATTCATAGAAGAATATCGATGGGCCAACCTCTTTGGAATTTGTAAGCTCATAAATTTGCTTTGTTATTAAGAAATTTTTAATTTTGTAAAATTTCCATGTAGAAGTCAAAATGGCTGCAGCTCGCAAGTGACGTCACGATCGATAGCAGTTGCGAACGATACTAAAAATCGGAGCAAAGTTCATCCTGTCATAACTTTTGTATTGCTCTACCGTTTTGGCTCAGATTTTCGATCATGATTCTTCATATTCACTTCATTTTATAGCAAACATCACATTTCTGGGTGGAATTCCCCTTTAATGAACGGTCATAAACTCCATAAACGTCATACAGTAATTCATTGTAAAAGCCGACGCAAATTGTCGCTGTTTTAACCAGGAAAGCAGTGTTCTTTTTCAATGAAACTTTTCACACATTATTCGTATAATTCTTACAATGATTTTAGTATATAGGGTTGAAGTCTCAAATGTCATTTTGGGCAATATCTGACACTTTACAGGTGCGCCTTTAACATTTGTTTTAAAATTTCATGATCAGTATAGCATTCAACATATATCGCCACGGATGTCCTTTCGGATATCCAGCGGATATGTTCTATGTTTTAAATTAATGAACATTTTGTTTTGATACATGTACAATAAATCGAGCGTATCCTAAAAATCAGAATAATTATTCGAAGAAAGAATCTGTACAACTGCAAAGAATATTTATTCCGGTACGTCACCTTTTGGTTACATGCATATCGAAGTGAGCAATATTTTACGCCTGTTATCACCAGCGGTTCATAGTGGTTTTACGTACAATATGGTTGTGTGATTAAAATTCATGCAGTTGATCGGTCATGTGCAAACGATGACTGATCGATCACATAATTAGTTCGATAGCTCGTTGATTAATTGATCGATCTATTGACAATACAATCGAACGTAAAGCAGTGCTTCAATTGACAAAAAGAAACTCTATATACTTGTTAGCTTCTTTTCTGTAAATGAAAACAAAAATACCTTGCAGCTTTGCTATACACAAAATTGTAACTCGAGATTGGTTGATTTATTGATTGATAGGAAATTTAATTAATTGACCCGTTAAATAATTATTCGATCGATCGATCGATTTATGTTTACCTACCCGTCTTTATTCGTTATTTTCCTTCAGTTACTCAATCGGGCGATCGATCTATTAATTGACGAATGAGAATTGTCTAACTTGTATATGATTATGTTTTACTTCACTGCACATTTATATATTCACGCTTGGAAGCTTTTTTATGAAAAAAGTGTTAACCGAATCGCTGTCAGCATAAAAGGGTGAGTATTTTTAGTTCGCTAATGCTTTCAGGATATAATATTTCTTAAGAGTTCGCTGAAAGTTAAATTAAATTAAAATCTGAACATTTCAATGAACCGAACATTCCGGGAGGTCGACGCCTTAAACACAGTCGCTTCGTTGCATACAAAGAATGAATCTCTGCACATTAGCTTTCAGATAAATTACATTCCGGTGCAAATGTAACCATGGCAACGCGTAGTTGGTTTCTTCTTCTTCCAATCGCCAATTTGCTGCGACGCTCCAGCCGAGCATGTGATAATTGATATCCTGGAGGTGTGGTAAAGCTGTCGCAAGAGAAAGAAGTATTGGGGGAAAGGGGCGAGGGAATTATCATAATAATGAAGAAATATTCAAAATCTAACAACAATTTACTACACAAATAAAAAGAGAATGAAACCTTGCCGCAGTGGCAGTGTCGGCAGCTGCACAGAACTATTATAAGTCGGTTGAGAAAGAGAAGGGCGCTAACTCCATGTTCATACTTCGGGGGATAATCATGTTTTAAAGTTTGAGAGCCATTTAAAAATACAATGTACTGTATAGCTCTATGTTATATTTTGTGAATATTCCAACAATTTGACATGATTATTATCTGAAAATTACGCACTATGTAGAGGAGGTTACGACCTAGATGGTATATACGTAACTCAATTTAGCCAAAAGATCGACTTAACGCCTTTTCTCACTCTCACACGAATAGTTTTGTTCGTATTCAAACCCTGGAAACTAAAATGAATTATTTGTTGTTGTTTTTTGTCTTGCTTTCCGCTTTTAACAAAGATGTCTTCAGTTCAAAGTATACGTAATGCAATTAGCGTTCGTTCACTTTCGACTAATTTATTTACGAACAGGTTCTAATAAAAAAAAATTAAAAAACCGACTCCAAACCACTCGGTTGTTTCCGATTACTATTTTCGTGGTTTTCGAATGAACCTATAATAAAAGGTCGTTTGATATTTATAAGGAGCAATCTATATGCATCAAATGCGTCAAAATCATGAACAACGCCCTAATTAGTATACGAAGTTATTAAAATGTAAACAAGTATTCATGTGTGTATTAATTATAGTGATCTATTAACTTTGTCAAATTCAACAAAATCACTTCTCTTGCATCTTGTTGTTTAGTTGTTTGGCTTATAACGGAAATAGAAGAATTACATTGGTTTTTATTGTTCATATTGTCCGAGTTTGGATACTTCGCGCGAACGATCGGGGGGGGGGGGGGGGGGGGGGGGGGGTCTGACATAAATTTTCACTTTTTACACTACTAGGTAAATATTGTCATATTCTAATAAATATCAAATATCATTCAGAAGAAATTTAGAATGACATTAGTATACGATTGATGTATCAATATCATCCAGAAGAATCTTAGAATGATGTAAGTATATGATTGATGTCTAAAGGAGTGGTCTCACTGAACACGAATCCCCACGAATAGACCCACGAATGCAGTACGAATTGGTACAAATCTATGGCAAGCCGTTTTAACATCTATTCCTATTTCTTGATATCAATAATTGAATTATTGATATCAGTTTATTTCTTGATATCAAGCATTACCAATACCGAAAAGTATTTCTCGATATCAAGAATGCATTTCTTGATATCGAGAATGCATTTCTTGATATCAATAATTCGATTTCTTGATATCAAGAATTGAATTCTTGATATCAAGAAATAGGAATAAATGTTAAAAACGGCTTGCCATTGATTTGTACCAATTCATACTGCATTCGTGGGTCTATTCGTGGGGATTCGTGTTCATTGTGACCACTCCTTTAGATATCACCTTTGGAAGAAAGAAAAAATCTTATCAAGTTAATGGAACACTTTAATCAATGCAATGTATGTTTTTTTTAATTTATTTACAAGTATGATAAACTGCGTTTATAAAATTCATGAATTACATAAAGGATACGTGGCTGCATTTAGATTGAGTTAATGATTGGGTTTGGGGTTCATCGTATATCATAAGCTTCCAGTAAGGCATCGGTCTAGATGTCGGTAATAATTATATACATGATATAAATAGGTATGCTTCTCGCTATATCTTTCTGTCAAAAATGGAATTGAGTTAAATTTAACAAATTACATGATATGTACTTTACGCTCCAGTGGCGGATCTACGGGGGGGGGGGGGGGGGGGGGGTTAGGGGTTTTGTCCAGACCCACACAGTATCCGCATCGTCATTGGGTCAACCTCCCCCCCCCCCCCCCCCCCACCCCCCCCCCCCCCCTTAGCAAAAAAAAAGCTAGATCCGCCCCTGCGCTCGCCATCTACTCCTGTACACATGTGCAAATCGATTTATTCATTTATTCATGAGACACTAGACCTTTCTGGTTGTTTCAGATCCATCGAGTGGATGAGTATCACAGCGTAGTCATGGTAGTACAGA
>JBAMJV010003064.1:67500-73008 GCA_037951105.1 Echinarachnius parma | reverse complement strand
TAAATATGTTCCCAATATCTGAATTACATTTTATTATATTTCACGCCTTTTGGTGGATCAACAGAGGCTTTACACAATCTTCAAAGATTCGTCTACTGAAGTAGTGTTTGAGCATTAATGTGTACTAGCTGTACCCGCGGAAATCCGCGGGTTTTTGTGAGAGAAAGGCGATGATGACATAACGATACTTTAAATCTTTACTATTCCCAGAGTCATAATTTAAATAGTATAAGACAAAATAAACACGGGCGACTCAATCCCGCCCCACAACCCGTCGTTGGACGGGGCCCCGACGCATTAGGGTCCCGTCCAATGATATCGGGCCAATGTATAACAAAATCGTAATGGTTTAGTACCCATGGAAAGTTATTCAATTATCCCCCATATTTTATAGAGTCCATAATTTGTTCCGCTTGTATTAAATTAGATACAGTACACTATGTTCGTGTACTTGCTAATAAACAGTAGCTTCGCCGTTGACCCCCCCCCCCCCCCCCCCCCGCGACTCCAATTGCCTGCATGACACATAACCCGTCGTGTCCCATGAACGTTTCATATCCAATCTAAGTTCTCCGGCGTATACATTTTGTCATATTCTTGTGAAACCCGATGATATATTCCGTTGAAGCAAGGATATGGGAGTTCCATGGTTGAAGGGAATAGTAGCCGTCAATACATGCATTGCATAATAAATGAGCAGATACCCCCCCCCCCCCCCCCCCCCCAACCCCCAGGCGTCTTCTCTTCGCGGATGGCATAATACAATCATCTTACCGCAAGATGTCGAGATTGTATAAAACTCCCCTGCTCCACCATTGCCCACCCCGCTTTATTCACTTCAATGCACTTTGCACGCCTGCTCAGCTGTGTACAAAGCATGTGACCTCGCGGACTTAATACATCTTACCATAAGCTGGCGCAATTATAGTATCGTGTACGGTAGGGCGAATATATAGTGACCAGAGACGATGGTCAGCAGGTCAGTGAGCTATGCAAATAAACTACGGTTCGGTGGGGTAATTAGATGACTGCGCGACGTGTATACACGGCTGTACAGCCATTGCGCGTTGTATAACCGCAGCTAAATTGAAGTTGTCGCATTTTGTCGTCGATGCACTTACAAACACGATGCCAATCGGCAATAGCGACATTACCATACCATCCGCGTAATATAAATATTGATATTTATCAAAACCTGGGTAGTTTCGCAACGTGTTATATCTAAAATGGTTTCTCGATATATTATTTTTTTATCTACTCCAATTTATATTCTTACAAATACTTTTACGGCGATAAATCGTTAGTCAATGCTCGGCGTCTTAAACGGGCAATTGACATTGCTGACTTTCCCTTTTCTTCGATCTGGACGACGACCACGGGGCGGGAGCGACTCGGGAATGCCTTATTGTCCTCCGCAAAACGTATATCCTTCGATCGCGACGGCCGGAAGTCGCCGAATTCTCGGGGTGAGGATATCTCGAGTGGGAACCATTTCGGGGGGTTGAAGCTTACCGTATTAATATAATAGACTAGCTGTTGGCGCCCGTTAAACGGGCGCTCTTTGCTGCGACAGCCATTTTGCTTTTTTGAGGTGTTACTTGTCCTTTAAAGCTATAGTTATGGTTATTTCCTTGCTTGTATCGCAAAATGAACGGATTGTGACACATTATTGGTCTCTGTGTCAAATATTGAGCTTGTATCACAAACTGCACGACGATCTCCAAATGAAGTATTGGTACAATGAAGAGATCATTGTGTATTTTTTAAAATTGGTATATTTTGAGCTGTTACATAATAAAAACCTGCGAACGGTTATCTCCCCCCTTTTTTAAATGTATTTATTATATTATTATTATTTATTTATTTTTTTTTTTTTTTTTGGGGGGGGAGGGGACAGGGGAGGGGGAATTAAACCTCTCCCCTATTATCGTGTCGCAAAACAGTTTTATCATAACACATATCCGTTTGGATACTTGTATAATTTGATAATTCGAGACCTCACCTTTTTTTCAAGTGCTTGAATATCATACAGATATAAATTGCGTAATTTCTTGAGGAGCAATTGGCTTCCGGAGAAAATTTGTATCATTTCTTTATCCTGTGAACCTCTTTTGTTTAGTTTTTTGCTGCATTATAAATCAAAATGGGTCCGCAATCACCCCGTGAAAATCATCACTTATGCACACGGTATTGGAAATAATTCAGAAGATTAAGAATAATCAAAACCATGCGTTGTATTGTATCAACAGTTCCTTACAACAAAATAAAACCAAACATATTATAATCAGTTATATAACCAAATTATAACAATGATACTAATACTGAACCTATCCCTAGATTTATACACGTAATTATAGCTAATTTGTTGATGTTTATTCTATCAAACTGTAGTTTAAACCATTTTGATACAATTATATGGGATGAAACACCCCCCCCCCCCCATTCCCCACTTACACAATACACCCGCGAAACGGTGAACCCCTCCACCCAATTTTGGCCGATAATTAAGCACCTCTATTATTGGTGATGGATACCCCCGTTCCCCGCCTAATAGAAAGCCTCGGAAAACAGTTACCCCGCCCCCCCCCCCCCCCCCCCCCCCCATCAAGTGTTCTCGGTCAACGATGCATTTTGTAAAGTAGCCCTCCCCCTCATGACTACCTGCTTTCAAAATAAAAAAAGTGCGTTATGTTATCTCCCCCCACCCCCCCCCCCCCCGCACACACACCCGTAATTTGAGCAAGAATACCCCTCCCCTATTTTGGGCGATACCCCCCCCCCCCCTACCGCCCACGGTGGAAAAAAGTAACATCCCCCGCCCCCACCACCCCCCCCCCCCCACATCCCCGGCGCCCCTGCTTATCACCAACATCCCCGTTGTCTTGGTCTCGGCCTCGAAAATCTTATCGCAGAATGACGGTTATCAGAACAGATTTGTTTTAATTCAATTAAATATGAGCATGAACAATTTGATACTCAAAACCCCATCTTTTTCCTCTTTTTTAAGTTAATGAATATTGTAAAGATATTATAAATTGCGTCATTTCTTGAGTAACACCGGCTCCCGGAGAAAACTCTAAACATTTCTTTATCCTGTCAGCCTTATTTTGTTTTGTTTATAAATCAAAAGGAATGCACATTTTCCACCTTCGAAGGGAGTATTCCAGCAAGTACTGTTAGGCTCACACAGTGCTAATGAAACCCGTTCCCATTTCTCTGAAGCCGAGAGTATCTAAATGCATTGATTATTATTGACTACTCTTGCAAGATATGCTTGAGTTTGCTGTTCCTATACCAATACACCGAATTCGTATGAAAATCCCCGAAAGCAATTAAAATTAATAAACACAGTTTCGTGTACAAAATGTCTTTTCCCCTATATACCATTTGGAAAAAACCCACCGGAGACTTAATCGCTATGTAAATAAAGTATTTCTGCGGCGGGCCCTAGCCCTGAAGCTTATCGCAGACTATACCGCTATGTAAATAGGCCCTCTCCCCCCTGTTCCAAATCTTTTATGAGCCACGGATACTAATCGCTCAAAAGGAATGCGCTCGCCATTAACGACACGCCAAGGCATAGGTTGGTCTTATCCATGCAATTTTATGAGCGCGATTCAGTGTATAAATTTACCGCAAGACCAATTAGCTGTGTAAATAAAGTCTCTGATAGAAGGGTCCAAGACCATTCCTTTTGAATATTCATAGGCCCGATATCTACAAATCCCTCGAAGGGAACTCGCTCGTCGGAAAGCAGGGCTCAGTCGCGCGCGAATGATAGCTAGTCCTTATCCACGCGACTCTATAAAATCGATGGTGACTCGCGGCGTCATGAGCGTCATGAATAATGAATAAATTAGACGAACTTCGGGGCCATCTGGACGTCGATCCCGACCGCGCCGGGAGTCGGGGAATGCGACAGTCCGGAGCTCCGAGACCGGGCCCGTCGACGGGTCCGGGTCGCGGCGATCGAGGAGCGCCGGGAAAAGAGGAGATGCATTTTTAGAAATTGCCATTGGTAATGCACGCGCGACCCCCCTCGTCGCGTTAGAGTATTATTAGGTATTGATTATTACAATGCGAGCCTTTGCTACACTTTAAAATCAGTTATCCCTTGAGGAAACTCTCTGTATGGTCTCAATATTCAAACGCAAAGCGGGCGCAAAGCCTGACAAATGTCTACAATCAATAAAAGGAAAACAATAACAAGGCAAACGCCTTTAACTTTGCGACACCATTCGGAACTGGCGAAAGTGCTAGGAATATGAGGCGATCAGAATCCTGAAGCAAGGTCAATTTGGAAGAACTCTATCCAGAAAACTTGCTTTTTAGGGAGATTGTACGATATTTAACCACCGTTAACCCTTCCAGCGTCAGTAGTAACACATATTATTGCCATTATCATATCGTTATAATATCATAAGTCTTAAGGAGAAGACCAAATGTGTGCAACGAATGTCCAACGCCATTTTCAGTGCAAATACGCAAATCGGCACAAATTGGGTTTTTGTATTTTCGTAAACAATCAGATATAATTTGAGATCCGCTGGAAGGAATTATGTCATACAAAGAGCATCTGAAAGCACAACTCTTCCTCTGTAATATGGTACTAAATAACCTTAAAATTATCATATTATCATATCTAAATAATTTTTTTCCTGACTGTACCATTCTTTTTGAGACACCCTGTATACGTAGGTGTTCGTGTCATTGCTGGTGTTCGTGGTGTAAGTGGTTGTTGCGGACCGTTGTCGTTGTCGTTGTTGTTGGTTTTGGTAATGGATGATGGTGGAGATAGTTCATGGAGGGGTGACTGTAACAGAATCATACCATATACCACAACGACTATCTCCAAAATCAGTCGCATAGTATCCCTCCCCATCGAATGGCAACAATATCTTTAACAAGTAAAAGTGTGGGGGACACACATTATGGGGTTTCGTTATTAATGAACCGTTCTTTCAAATGTTGTTTTATTTTGTCTCACGAACAGCGCATCGTATCATAGGTGGGAACGGTCGACCATGGAAGACGGCCCGCAAACTGGTCTCTCCGTGTCTGAAACATAGCGGTACCTGGGGACAACGCATGGAAGACATCATCCGGCGCGAGGCCGATTACCTCAACGACAAGTTCTCCTCCTACAACTCCAAGCCATTTGATCCTCGAAACGATGTCACCACTGCCGTCGCCAACATCATATACAGCCTTGTGCACGGTCACCGACTCAACTACGGCAACGAGACCCTCCAGGAACTCATAGATTTCGCCACCGCCATCACCAATTTTGGTAGCAGCAGCAATAGCGGCTTCATAACAGTGCCGTTTCTTTCCCGACGTTTACCCAAGGTCCAAGCCTATCGCCAGGCTGCTTACCACCTAAAGGTGATGATGTCGAAGGCGGTCAGCGAACAGGCGCGCGATTTCGACCGAGACAGCATCACCACCATTATCGAGCGCATCATCCTCGTCGCGGAGGAAGCCAAACAGGACGAGTCGGAAGTCGAC
>JBAMJV010003064.1:37500-65000 GCA_037951105.1 Echinarachnius parma | reverse complement strand
ATATAGTAGTGGCTATTGTGAAGATATTTCTACTTCTCCAGAAAGTTATTAGGCATTTCTGTGTATGTTTTAATTACTGGATTCGTATCTATATTTGTTATATATATATGTTGTTGCTTAAGTTTTGACTCATTATCATTATAGAGTACCGAAGTGTGACGTCAGAGCTATTCATTGCCATGAGTGATGGTTCTAAACAATGTCAGGCAAGTAATGAATTGGTGACCTAGCGGTTGCTAAGAAGGCAATCGTCCGGCTCCGACCCACTACTAAATGCCAGTATGAAAGGAAAAGTTGTTTAGAACCATTACTATACCATAACAAAAGCATGTGACGTCACTACTTCGGTACTCTATTAAAGGGATCTAGTAACATTGTCCAAATCCTCGACTTACTTGAAACTCTTAAAGGGAGGCCTGTAAAGTGTCTAACTCCACGAAAATTACTTGGAGCTTCCTCGTTTCTCTTCTACCGTGTTGTTTAGCTTATGGTAAGAGAAGAATACAAAAGGGTTAGATTTTTCCAAATGTCCCTTTAGTATGAAGATAATTATCACTGATAATCATTCAGCTCGAGAGCGTTAATGAACGGTCTTAAACCTCATAGACGTCATATAGTAATTCGTTGTAAAAGCTGACGCAAATTTTCGCTTTTTTTATCCAGGAAAGCAGTGTTCTTTTTCAATGAAACTTTCACACATCATTCGGACATATCTTACAATGATCTTGGTATAGAATTGACGTCTCAAATATCCTTTTGGGAAATTTATGCCACTTTACAGGTGCACCTTTACGGTTCTCTTATAGTATACGGTACTTTGTTTTATTCAAGAAGCATGGGACAGGTTTGGATTATTCAAATTTCACTTTCGTAATAAAAATATTTACGATTGAAGTGTTCGGATGTTTAACTATCCACTGGATAGTCATAACCAGGTACAAAGTCAGTGCAATGAGTTAGTGAATATCACTTTGTATTTTCGCTCATTACTCGGCCATATTACGTCCTTTTAACATGAAATTGTCACACATTACTCGTTGGACATATCAGATCACAACAAAAGGCATTGCATCAACTATTCATCACTTTTTACACATGTCAACAAAGTTACTAGATCCCTTTAAGTGGTATCTCCGTAGATGGATAACTTTTTTTTTTTTACAAGGAGGGCTGCAGCCCCCATAGCCCCCCCCCCCCTCCCTCGCCGCCCGTCTCGTACCATAACCATCGAATAAAATTATATACTGATATATATAGGATTCAAAACGAATAATCTATTGTGTATGTTATGCAAAGGGACAACTTGTTTTCGACAATAATCTCATTTAATATGTCTATTATTTGTTCATAGTGGAAAAGGGAAAAACAAATAATTAAACTGAATTCAATGTCATTAAGGGGGGACATATAGTCTAATAATCATTTTTTGTTAATTTTTAATTTAATTTTTTTTAAATGTCAGATTGATCAGTAATATCTGTTGAATGTTCTGTAAAAATTTGAGAAAAAAATATGGCCTACAAGTTTTCAAAAATCAAGCTCAAATCACATTTATCTTATATTCTAATGATCTTTTTGTACAGTAAAGTATAGCACATATAAGAGTACTAATTAAAGCAGTTAATTACCTTTTAATTGTATTAATTGATGTATATTCATAAGTTTTGCTGTTGATATGCATATACTATCTTCTATTAATGATCTAATTTTTTGTTTGTTTTTAATTGGTCAAAATTGCCTCATTTGGGTGTCGTTTACCATTCGGAACAGATTTGACGCGATTCAAAATGTAATTCTTTTTATTTTCTTTGTTTTCTCCAAATTGGCTTTTTTGAGAAATTTGAGAAAAGGGGTGTGGTATGATTTCATTTTAAGAGTAAATGGAATGTTGTATTGAGCTGTAATTTGGGGTGCTGGTTTGTGATGATGTATGCACAAAAATGAGTGAAGTTGTTTGCTGTGTTTGTGTTTGCATTTTATGGAATTAGTCCATGAATATTTAATTAGCTAATACAAAATTTAATTGGGAGAAAAAAAATATATAAAATAAAAGAAATATTTTTTCAAAAAAATAATTAACTATAATTTTAGACATATAGCCAAGGAACATAGTCAGCAAGTTTGAATGAATTTGAGTGACAGATAAAGAAACCTATAGACATTAAATGTTTTTTTTGTATGTTTTCTATTGTATGCAAATTAGGCATATTGGTGTCAAATTACACATGCCTAAAAAGATTTGTTTTGAGTTATACTATCCATATACAACATTTATTTTACACTAATATTGTAAAATCACCCCAAAATCAATTTTTAAGAATCATTTTTATGAACTGGGGGGTCCCCCTTAAAATTGGACAATCCATCAACATGATCAACGCCTAAAGCCCGCGGTCGCATGTTGTATAGCGCCCTCATTTAACAAGAGACGTACAAATTTGTCACCCACATCCTCCTATAACTGCATTGTCAAGATGTCAACTAAGCTTGTATTTTTCACGTAGAGTAATTCTTTTTAATCAGTTATGTATCACATTTATAAGCCCAGAATATTGTGCAATGTAAGAACATTTCTTAATGGTAATGTCATGCTAATCAACGCAGTTCATCGAATTACGTTGAATAGCATGGCAGTTCATTGTTTATTAGGCTCATGTTCATAAGTTATAAACAAAACTCTGATTCTGATAAATATGATAATATATTAATTTGAATAAATAAGCCAAACGCTTACCTGAAGGCTGAAATGTCTGTGTTCATTTGTTGGAGTCTTGGGGATATAGAGAGAGGGGATTGCGAGAGCGAGGGGGTGGGGGGAGGGGGGGGGGGGGCACGGGTCAATCCTATACGGTAATATTGGAGGAACAGGGGAGATTACAGGACGACGTACCCCTATAGAAATTGAAAATAAATACACTGCACTTTCGACGAAAAAGTACATTCCCAATAATTCTTCCATACACGGCATGCAACACTAACAATTTCAGTTTTCACTACAAAATAAATTTATTGAATATATAAAGGCTGCATAAATTGGCTGTTTATTTCTGTATTGCTAATTTAATTTTTTTTTAAACACACGCAAAATAAATACATTTATTTCCCATAGTTGTACCAAGTTTACACAAAATGATGACATTATAGAGGAGGCAAATGCAGTTTGCACACACGGAAAAAAATTGATCATTCACTGATGATCAAACAAGATAGACAAGTTGTTTTAGTCATCATGTTTATGTACGTACATTGTACTCATTTGGTCTCATTCATATTTACGCTGAGAATAAACCATAGAATTACCGGTAAAGAAATTAGATAAACCACAATGTATTCACTTGAAAAAATGATATTGTTAGGATCTGTCCATCACTCAACTCCGACTGCGAACGCGACGGTGTTAACTGATCTGAGCATGCGCATCGCATTATTATGTCACGTGACGGGTGCTTTCCAAAAATTAAATCAACCTGTCGCTTCATCTCTACAGACGCCATCTGCCGAGTAACGGGAAGCCATTGTACATTCCACAGACGATTTTATGCCGGAAATATGGCGAAATTAAAGTGTTCCGGACTTTTTACATGGAATTACCGATAAATGTGATTGCAAAACTGAAGTGTAAGTTCAGGAGATGTTACCAAGTTTGTATTTTTTCACAGTTTATATTGGTTTTATCGAAATTATGACTCGCGAAATATTTACTCGCGTCCGAGATGACACTCTGCTCATCAGACGAGCTAGCCCCTCTTGCGGGGTCGGGGGTGCTAAAATGCACTGAGCTGAAGTCAATGAGAATGATGCATAGTGTATAGCGTTGTGTGAGTGTGTTGAACTCCATTATGTTGAGAGTGGATTGTTGGTGTTAGTTTTCACTGACGTTTAAATGATAATGATGAATTCTACATACGTAATGGTCATAAATTAAACATTGACAAACATTATACAATGTGCATTACTTTGTGTTCAGCAGAATGTTGAATAATAATTATGTCATATTTTTAAAAATGTATATATATACATATATATGTACGTTTAAAGGGGTAGTTTAGTTTTGGTAGAGAGGGCGCTGCACATCGCAATTTTTTTGTGAGGTAATGAAAAACTGAGTGTCGAATTTGAGAGAACATGCAATTTTAATGGCAGAAGAAACTTTATTTGGTCAAAATCGATCCAGAAACTATCATTGACTATATAAATGATTTTGTTGTTTATTTTTTAAAATACTGTTATGATTGTTAAATGTGGGCTCTTAAACTTCTTTAAAGTATGCATGTAAGCACTTTTTAGTGGGGTATATAACTGTATACGCCATATATTTTGCGTGCATACATTTCTGCGAATCCGGACTCTACGACAATTTCGTGAGTGGTTAGATTCATGTTCGGCAGTTACCAGCATGCATGCATTCATGACTGTCTAATTGAGAGAGATATGCTAGTGCAGTAATTCATGCAATACTTGTATTGCTTTGCATTTGGTGTCAATATTTTAGCGTGTTGTTAATTTCGTGATTCGCGAAATTCTCGAAAATTAAACCTTCGCGAAATATATGGCGTATACAGTGCTTTATTATTTTAGCATACATCACATAATGAATAGTTTTGCTTTTCTATACATTATCCGGTTTTTATATTTTTGTTAAAATTGTGAATATATATATTTTTGTATCGTTTTCAGTGCAAAGATGTGAGTTATAATCTTGTTGCTATTCTAAACACTATGCACACACGAGGCAAGAAAATATAGAATGCATGCTTGTCAGATGACCCAGATTTGTTATATGTGCTAAGCGCGAGTCGGGTCGATCATACTGGTTTTCCACTATCACTATCGGGTCCTGGTTGTGTTTTCTCTGAACCAGTGCAGTGAGTGCAGTGATGGTTGGAATCCTGCAAAAAGTAAATGTGTAGCCATGACGCTCTCGTCCACATATATTGGAACTCCAATACGTCAACACATACATGTAGGCGTACCCAGGGGGGGGGGGGGGTTCAAACCCCCCTTTGACCAAAAAATGGCTGTTTTTTTTGGGGGGGGTTTGAACCCCCCCTTTTCGAATTTTAGCCGGTCTCAAGACCATTTTTAAGCGGTCTCGACCATCATTAACATGGTCTTTGCCTCAAAAATTTGTGAAGAATCCCGGTCTCGAAAATGTTGAAGGTACTTGGTCTCGGCTTGATAATTTTCTACTTTTGTACTTGGGGGATAATATTTTTTGTTATATTTGGGAGCCTTATAGACCCCCAAATTAGTTTTGATAACTATTCCCAAATTTAGAAATAAATATTACCTTAACATTAGCCAAATTGCAGATAGAGAAGGCTCTATTTCTTGAGGGTGGAATGCAGAATTGAATTTAACCTAAAATTAACTAATAATTAATAAAAGCTCTCTGTACTCATGTTGTTGGTATGACTGTTTGGAGTAAATATACATGTATGCACTCTAGGGAGTGACTACAGTATAACCTGACCCAGTTATCAGACATAAAACATTGGCAAACTTGTGGGTATGGGGAATGGGAGAGCTTAGCTCGGTCATCTCTCATCTTAGATTACATAATAGCCAGTATATAGGTAAATTTATAATTTCCAATCAAAGGCCAGAAACACATATTTTATATTACACTCATAGTCATACTGTCATACACACACATCCACACAGGTTCGCACACACATAACTGCAGGAAACTAGATGCTACTCGTCACAAATTCACAGTTCATTGCAGTATACAGTCTGAAAATACACTAAAAAATGCAGACATACATATACACAAAAACACACACACACACACCTCCCCCCCCCCCCCCCCCCGTCCAGTTCATAAATCTCATACAAATGTAGATCTTCTCTTACATTGTACCTCAACAAGTTTTATTTTGGTTTTTAAGAATAAACCCAATTTGTTTTCTTTTTTCTGAAATGCATCTCATACAACCTGTTGAAAAGTGATACTATATAATTTTTGTCTTTTTTATTTAATTTCAGATCTTCTTCCAGTGATGTGAAGGTTAGGCATCCAGGATGCCCGGCCGATCATCGACATCATCGCGGATGACGCGGTCGATACGGTCGTCGAGACCGTCGACCACGTCATCCAAGCGTCCTCACAAGAGGCCGCCCTTGCCCATGCCAGTAAACAACCGGAACTGGCCAAATTCATTTGGATTCACGATTGGCGGCGATGCCCCGACGTACATCATGACAGTAGAGCCCAACAGCCATGCGTACACGGCGGGGCTCCAGCCTGGTGATCAACTCGTCGAACTCAATAACCAGAGCGTGCTCCACCTCGGAGCGGACTCAATCTCGACGATCGCACGGCGGTGCCCAGAGGTCCCGCCAAGCATTGTCGTTGTCTCGTGCGTGAAAACCTGCGAGCTTCATCGCGACAGGAATGGACACTTCGGGCTCACGCTTATTGGTGGTGGGCCAGTATATGTGGAGGTTGTGGCGCAAAGTGGACCTGCGATGCGTGCCGGACTTAAACCTGGTGATATGGTGCTGGAGATTAATGGACTCCCAATCAAGCACTCGGACGATGCCAAGCTTTTTGTGAGTGGAGCTTCAAAGCTCAAGATGATAATTATCCCCGGGGCGGGGCACCAGTCTGTCAAGAAGATTGCCGAGAGGTTTGAGGCCCATGCCATTGACAGGAAGAACAAGGCCGAGGGATTCTTCAAGAAGGTAACTATTGTTCTTATTTTTATACATACAAATTAACAGAAATGTTACTATTTTATCTTGAAATCGAAGATATGACAGACATTACATGCATGCCTTTTGTTAGATAACTGCACATTTTGTTATGTTTGCAAATCTTTATTCTGTAATTATAGCAGACCTTCAATTACATTCAAGAAATGTAAAAGTTTAATAGTTAGAATGGTCCAACATTGTTTAACGTTTATATGTTGCCATGAAACCCTTTAGTCACCAAATGTAAAGCTTGGAAAATGGAGAAAAGATAGTCCACTATTCCACTGTCCATGTCGAACTGATTTTTTAACTCAAATTTGTATAATTATAATTAAGGCTGATCAATAAGAATTGTATTGTGTATGAGTGGACCTACATTGTACATGTTTATAATTAAAAATTATATTTTATATTAAATTGTATAATTTAGCAATCAACATAATTACTGATTGGTAATAATAAAAATATGACGACAAGAATATTTATATTTAATATTGACTTGCCTTGAGTGGAATATCAGAAATATTGCATTCGCTAGGATCATATTGCACAATTCGAAGACGAGTGCAATATGAGCCTAGCGAATGCAATATTTCTGATATATCACGAAAGAACAAGCCAGTCAATATTATTATTATTAAAAATAATATCCAGAGGAAAACATAAATAAACAAAAAGACAAATTATCTTAATCTGTCTTGTTCATGGAAGAAGACCAATACATTGAATCTCAAATTACTAATTAAACATGTTCAACCCATCACTTGCACAACTTATAGCAGAGATGCGTAAACGTATTCATACATCATAATAGTATTTTAGACATGCGCAAATGCATCCATACATCATTAATACATTACAAACGCGCATATGAATTTGCGCACTTGCGCGCTGTATTAAATATTCAGCTCCACAGAGGGGCAATATCATCTGATATTGTACTGAAAATCCACATAATTGTAGAGTTGCAGAATACATATTATGATAGTAATATCATAACAATAATGCCCGCTATGAAAGACAAACCCGAGATGGAAACAAAATACACGATTTAATTAATTGAAAAACTGGCGTGTACATGTACATTATTTTTATAATAATTATATAATATTGACTGGCCTTGAGTGGCATATCAAAAATATTGCATTCGCTAGGATCATATTGTACGAGTCGAAGACAAGTGCAATATGATCCTAGCGAATGCAATATGTACGTATATATCACGAAAGAACAAGCCAGTCAATATTATTACTTATCCAGAGGAAAACATAAATAAACAAAAAATGCATACATCTTATAATCCATCTTGTTCATTGAAGAAGACCAATGGATTGAATTAAATCTCAAATTACTGATTAAACATTTTCAACCCACGAAGGGTAACTTGCGCGTATTATAGCAGAGATGCGTAAAAGTATTCATACATCATTATTAGACACGCGCAAATCCATTCATATGTCATTAATCAGAGCCGTATACGCTCTGGTCATTAATATACGCATGTATGAATTTGCGCACTTACGCGCAGGATTAAATATTCAGCTCCATGGAGGGGTAATATCGTCTGATATTGACTCGCAAATACACATTTGTAGAGCTGCATAATACACGTTATGATAGTAATATCATAACAATAATGACCGCTATGAAAGACAAACTTGAGACAGAAATAAAATATGTGATTTATTGAATTGAAAAACTGGCCTGTATGTGTAATAATAGAATATATTGTGTGTATCATCATTTTAGTTATAAAGAAATGTATTGAACAACATGTGTGGACGTACTTTCATTATTTAATGCTGAAAATTGAGATGTGATTTATCCATCAACATCATTTAAAAAAAGTTAAATCAAGAAGTATATTGAGTATACATGTGGGCATATATATAATTACTATTATAAAACTACTATATATCATAATATTACCACTCAAAATGGAGGTATTTTATTATGATTTATCAATCAACACATCACTTGATTGATATGTTTTGTATGCAAAAGCCGAGGTCCTGTCAAATACACTGGCAATTAAATCATAAATGAATAGAAACGAGACCTCTAATGGCATTTTGATTTGCCACTCCGTGAACCCGGTTCCCAGAACAATCCATTTTGCAGACTGGAATTTGTATTGAATTGAATACACAGATAGTGTAGGCTAGCGGCTTACATTTTTGCTAAAGTGTGTACACAATAATATGGGACAATTTCTGTGTATGGATGAATGCGTAGCAGGTATACACATGCATTGCGATGAAATGAACACACACGTTTCCAGGGAGACGGCTTCCCAGCATGCCATCACCATGGCAACCAATTCTCCCTCCCAGGCACAGATGCTAGTAACATGTAGCTGGCACGTTGTCTAGTTTTGTTATGATGGATGTGTTCAGTTTAAAGTAATCCATTAACTGCATTGACTCGTAAGTAAAATGGGTCAAAGGGTTGAAAATGTACATTTAGTAAAGTGTGAAAATTATATCATAATTGAATACTGTCCGGACTATAGTAATGAGCAAAATTGCAAAGTGATATTTTTAGCCAACTCAATGCACTGACTTTCAATACACAGTTGAAATTTTCCCTGGGAGACTTTAAAATCCAAACACTTCTATCATAAATATCTGTATTATTAAAAAGAAATGTTGAATTACCAAAAGCTGTTCCATGCTTCTATTGATACTTTTTATACGATTTGATGTACATATATGATAATTAACTGAGCACTAGGTTTCTAAGTATGTTTTGTGGATTCTGCCAATGTTACTAGATCCCTTTAAATTCATGAGTGCACATTAAAGTAATGAGCTCTAAATTATGACTATGGTGTCTGGTGTAGTTGACAGCTGCTGCCAGAGGTTTTATTATCCTAAGCTCGAGGTCAAATATATCATTTTCATTTTCCAAAGTGCTCAGTAGAATTGTGCATTTATTGCCTGAACAGTAAATATGTACAGCACTAGAGTCTGGGATGAAATAATGAGCACTCTTGAATCGCTCCCAGGAGTATTTTTAAAATTTGTTTAAAATTGTATTTTGGATGTGGGCAAGTTAATATCCCATAGTTATGATATGCGACTGGCTATACTTAGCAAAACCCTGCACTTGTTAGTACATGTATGAAATGGGCATTTTAATTTAAACATAAAGTGTGTAAAAGATTTATGATTGTACAACTACAATTGAAACAATCATATCTTCGTCAATTATTGACCAATTTGTTAGAACAAAGCATCAAATGAAAGCCTGTGATGAGGCCTTTCTAATGGTATGACAATCTACATTTTACTACAAGTGCAGGGTTTCGGCTATAGCCGGTCACATGATGAAAACTAAAATTCTGTCAACAACAACAACAACATCAAAATGTGATATATTATATATAATGACATTAAAAATGTACAATATGAATGGACTGTTTTGAAAAATATTCAACTAAAAAATGAAAGAAATGATGTAATGATGTAATTATTATGTACACTAATGCACATATTGCTCATAATAAACCCCACCTAGAAACAATACAATATATCTAGGTGGGACTCGGTATTCAATCAATTAAACAGGAAGGTATATTTATTTTAAAAGGCCACGCCAGATACGTTTGATTACTAACGATGACATAATTCTCAGAAAACAAAGCACACGAGCCAGCCGATGATTCATAATAAGATGCCTAGAGCAGTAGTATAGAGCACACACCCACTTGTATTATGAAACCGTTTCGTTTTGAATGGCAAACCGACCTGATCAATAATGAAGGCCTCCCTGAGTGCATACAATACAACCCAGTGCAAGTGACCATCATAATATAGGATCAGCGTTACAATTAAAGCATTGATTGGACCATTATAATGGCGTCTCATTTGCATTACAAAGAATTGATTGGTCGAATATACTCCGTACTCTCTCCGGTGAAGCGTGCTGAGTTATTGCAGAGTCAGGGCCGGCCAAGCTGGATGGATGCTTCTATCGATTGTTTATCTCGTTAGGATTCTTGATAGCCTTTGTTGTGCCCATGTAGTATGAAAAAATAACCTGGGCTTAATTCATCTATCAACAATCATTATAACTTTCTTTCATTAATGCTACATGTCCATGATGTAAACATGTGAACTATATGTAACTGGTGTTAATTTATAGTGTGTTTCGATCTTTCCAGTAAGGTTTCTGATCCCTTCAATTTAATGCCTAAAATGCATAATCAAGTATCAAAGAATGTACATTTTTGTTTTTTTGTAGGCAGGCTTGTATACCTTTACCATGATGAAGAAAGTTATTTTTAATTTTGTAAAGTGAATTAGAACCAAATTTTTGTAGTATATTTATACATGTATGATAATATACATTTAGTGCAGTATGCATGCCAATATTAAGTTCATTTGATATCAAAAGCTTCTCAGATATAAAGAACAATTACTCACTAGGAGACCTTTATGGTTGAATAGTTTTCTTTATCCTCCAAATCCTGGCAATTGTGATTGCACTTGTAGTCATAACATATCTTTTGTTGTGAATATACTGTACTAGTATTGATGGTTGTCAGTTACGTGCATTCAGTGGAGATATTTATAAACAGTCCCTTCTTAATAATAATGAACTTGTAATTACTTACATTAGTGTCTAGAACAATAGTTCAATATATAATTGTTGCGTCTGAATTACAACTATAGCCCATGCAGCAGGGGGTCCTACTTGAAATTCAGCAGGGGGTCCTACTTGAATCAACAACGTGGAAATGAATCATTGCATGCCTTTGAAATTATACATGTAAGGTGTGCCCCCCCCCCCCCTCCCACCAATAATTTGTGTGCCCCCCCCCCCCCCCTAATCAGTCTGACCATGCTACATCACTGACTTTCAAAATGCTATTTCTTCTATGTTTTCAGTTAAAGGGTAGTACAGTTTTGGTAAGGCTGAACTTTAGTAACCAAACCTGGACAGTAACATTATAAACTAATAGTTATAACTCCACCATGCTCGAAAGGTATACAAAATTACAAACGAGTAAAAAGCCCATTATCATTAAAAAAAAGAGCCATCAAATAAAATTTATTCTGCCATTAAAATTGCATGTTCTCTCAAATTCGACACTCAGTTTTTCATTACCTCACAAAAAAATTGTGATGTGCAACGCCCTCTCTACCAAAACTAAACTACCCCTTTAATGTAATAATACATTTATAATCAAGGTGATCGATTGCTGTAACTGCAGTTCCAGATTGCATTTCAGCATGCAGTGGCAATATTTCTTACACACACAAAAATGGTTACTTGAAACTTAAAAACACTTTTTTAATCTATGAATTGTTTTTCATGTTTGACCCAGAACTGTCCCAATCTCCTGTCCGTAACTTTAATAATCTTCACTATCGAACTTTAAACTAAGTTTTCATTCATACATTTCCAGTGTCAATACATCTTTATGCAATGTTAGTTTTGACAGAAAGTAATTCATTAAATTTCATGAACGATATGCCAGGGATAAAAAAGTGTATGTTTTTAGTAACTTTGGGCCATTCTTGGACACGTGTGTGACCCAAAACATGACAAATTTTGAAATGGGATGCTTATATTTCAGTAAGTATGAGACTATAATGATTTTTACTTCATATGTGACTTGAATATGTTGTAGTCTTTCAAACATAACACAAAAGATTTTATAAGGATTACGTAACTCAATGTCAGAGGTCAAATGGCATGGGTCACGTGTGTGACTTCGCACGGAGCGCTTTTTTCATAACTAAATTTCATTTGGAAAATTCTTTAAAATATGAATAGCTATAATGTTCATCTTATTACCAGAGAAGTACTATACATTTGTAAGTACAACAATAGCAATGAATGAGAATTATATCAAACCGTTGTTTTTTATAGTACTTACTTAATTATGTGGCAACGTCTGGTCACGTGTGTGACATTTTGGGGTGGTCACGTGTGTGACATGTACAATATGAATGGAAATATGGGAATTTTATAATATCGGGTTTAGAAAAGAATGAAACGTTGAATTTTTACAAAGTTGGTATCAACCTGTACAGGAAAGTGAGAAGAATGAGCTTGCTAATTATCCTTTTGATATCTTGATTATTTTCTGAATTATGATTATTAGAAAAATAAAGTATGAGTAAAAAAGTTTCATTTTAAACTTCAAATCATGTATTTCATGAAACTTTACACATGGATCATTCCAAAAATGGAACAAAACTACAGAAAAATAAAACTTCAATTTTTCCGAAAAAGTTTCACTTTTCAAAGAATGGCCCTAAAGCATTGTATACCCTCCTAGACTCTATGACTAGAGACTAGTGGTGTTGATTTCGGGAGTATTTCCCTCCCGGGACTCACAATAAGTTTTCGGGTGAGTCACAGGTACCCGAAATTTACCCATTTGTTGATTTCGCTATCGGCATGTCACGCCGCTGGGAAAACATGGTTTAATACATTGCATCTCATGAGTTTACATGTATAATGAACTGAATGATAACTAGCATATTATTACAGAGTGCATGAACACAAAAAGGACAGAAAAGAAAATGGGAGTGGGCAGATAACTCGGGCATTCAAAGAGGGGAAAAAGAAAGAAAAGAAAATGAGAGTGGGCAGATAACTCGGGCGTTCAAAAAGGGGACTTTTGCTTTTTTTTTCGGGATATCGAGTATCGATTTTTGCGCCCGGGACTCGACATGTATCGGCGGGACCCGGGTACCCGTGACTGGTCAACAGCCTTACTAGAGACTAGAGAGAGATGATTTTCTGCTTGTTATTCTGCATACATGTAGATAAAGTTTCCAATGTTCGCAGTTAAAATATTTCAGCCTGATTGATGCATTGTTATTCTGCATTGGACTCTCAAGAAAGACAAATATATTTCACTAGGCTGGTCTCTTTTGCTGTTTCACGGCATGATCACATGATGTAACTTCTTATATCTAGCTAGCAACAACAAAGAACTTTGCAATGATGTGAGAGGTCTCAGTCCCAGACTCTCCAACTGAAGAGAAGATATGTTATTCACTACATTTTTAAATTTCTCAATAAAAATATCTCAGCTTGATGCAGTGTTCTACAATGACCCCCTCTTGTTACTCAAACGTTATACCAGGAACAAGAAATGTGATGTTCTCAGGAAAGTTTTGTCTAAAATCTTTTTAACATAAAAGCATTACAAATACATCATTTACATGATTTCCCCCAAGTTATTTAATTGAAGTTTCATTTCTCAATCAAAATATCTCAGCTTGATGCAGTGTTCTACAATGATCCCCTTAAGAAGGAGACCCTCCTCTCGTTACTCAAGCGTTACGCCAGAGACAAGAAGGTTGATGCTTTTGGAGGAGCGCTGTCCGGTCTCCTTGATACTCCAACAGAAAGAAAACTCTTGGAAGACATCAGGTACATTTGCATGAATTAATTTCTTGAAATTATGTTATAAATGTATTTTTATGCCAGGATGCGCTTCAAAGAGAGACCACTTTTCTGTCTTTAGGTGGTCTTTATAGACATGTTTATGATTATGTTATTATTATTCTGATTATTATCATTATTATTATAATTGTTCTACTTGTTCTTCTTCTTATTAGTCTTATTATAATTATTATTATTACTGTTTAGTATTTTTGTTAAATATTGTTATTATTATTATTATTATTATTATTATTATTATTATTATTTCTATAATTAGTATAATTGTTATTATAATTAACGTTATTTTTATCTCTTTCCAATCCCAATCTTAATTTGGCCTTACATGAATGCTGTCTGCCATACCGTGCTAATTAACAATCTTTTGTTTTGTCCTCCAGGATCTTTGTTCCCTCCAAGCACAGAGACCGGTTTGATTTCCTGGTTACCAAGGATGAACCGGCAAGAGGGAAAAGGTGAGGATAAAATTAGAATCATTTAATTATGGATCTTTGTGTATGAGAAGAGTTTTGTTTTAAAACTCAAATGAATTGGCAATTTTTGACCATGGATATTAACCCCCAAAAGGCCAGGCTATTCGAGGTCTTTCTACAATCTTTGTAGAAAATTGATATTTGTCTTTAGAACCTAACGATATGTATTTGAAAATTATGCATTTGTCATTTGATTTGAATATAAGCATTTTTCTTAAATTACTTTCTTTGAATAGTTTTCATTTTTCTCATTGACTTTGATTTTTGTTTTCTTTATATGTAATCTTTTTTTTGTGTATTTATTTGTTGTTGATGTGTTGTAATAATTCTAAGCTTACAACTGACCATCCTTTGTTTTTTCTGCTGGTTTAATCTTAATTATCAAGAATTTATCAAAACAAGAACAAGTGGTTTTATTGATTTTTGAAATTTAAACACTTCAAATGATCTTTTTTGTAGGATTGTCACCATCAACCGAGCTGGAGGATCCTTTGGGTTTATTCTTGCTGGACAGAACCCTGTCATCATTGAGACCACTGACAAAGGTATGTACCCAGGACAAATAAATTGATTGAATTGAATTTAATTATTTCCATTTAAAACAATACATTTACAAGATGTGTGGTAGAGCGACTGGAGCCAATAGAAGCCAAAAGCTTGTCATTGAAAGTTCCAAAGATTTACATGTACATGTACAGTATGTATAAAGAGAAAGATAGATACCAAAATAACAATAAATAGCATTAGAAAAAAATGAATATAATAGTTTGTGTCACATCCGAACAAATTGTGTTTCATTATGTTTTTAATACTTGATCAAATTGCAGTGCTTTCCCCTTAAATATTATCATTATTTATATCTGTAGACAAGGACAATTTTAAATCTAAACTATTGTAGAATACAAATGTAAAAATAATTCTAATTTAAGTATGAGTTGACTTTATTTCAAGAAAGGGAGGAATGTTTGGATTTGTTTTTAAGTGTATCATTTTTCAAATCAATTTTAAATGGTAACAAAATGCAGTTATGGAAACCTTAAAACGATATCTTTCAAGAATGGTGTAATGCCTACAAACCTTCAGGCATTAACCCACACACACAAAACAAGAAAAAGAAAAGAAGAAGGAGTATTATTTTCCCTCTGTGTTAAAAGGTGGAGCAGCGGAGAGAGCTGGGCTGCGGCCAGGAGACCGCATCATGAGACTGAACGGGCTGAACGTAAAGAGGAAAACCCACGATGAGCTAGTGGAACTCCTCAAAGGGAGTGGCTCCACCCCTACACTGGTGGTGGAGACCAGCTCTGCAATGCCTTCCTCATCTGGTAAGTCTTTATAAATTCATTAAATGGAATGCCATTTCATTTTAAAACGTTTTAACCAAAGTAACAAAATATGTAAGTGTCTAAGTAGCAAAGAGGAAAAACCACGATGAGCTAGTGGAACTTCTCAAAGGGAGCGGATCCACTCCTACACTGGTGGTAGAGACCAGTGCAGCTACATGTACATGTATGCCCTCCTCATCTGGTAAGTCAATCTTTATTGACTCATTCAAGTATTTCATTTCATTTCAGTTTACTCAACCATTGAATACCTTGTCATTTTGAATGATATGTTATCATTTACATGTATAATACTCATTGTAATAACAAATGCAAGCGACTTAGTGAAGAGGAAAACCCACGATGAGCTACATGTAGTAGAACTCCACAAGGGAGTGGATCCACCACTATACTGGCGGTGGAGACGGGTGCGGTACGTCTTCTTCATCTGATAAGTAGTGAATGGAATACTGTATCTTATTAAATTATGTTAGCAATTGAAGTCAATATAGAGCCTTTAGAGGCATAATTTTCATGGTATTCCATTTACCGTAAATACCGGCGTAATCGCCGCATACTTTTTCCTCGAAAAAAAACTGCAAAGTCGGGGTGCGGCGTGTACGCGGAGACAGTCAAAATGTCACTCTTGACCAGCCTCAAAACAACACATTTCAGCAGGTGTGGGACTACTGTATTGGTTGTATTGCACTGTATTGTATTGCGTGATAACACATTATATAGCCAAATTGTCTACGTTTACCCTGGCCTAGAATGGTTTCTCACCTTTTTTTGCTGATATTTGCGAAATCTGATACGTTTTTAACTTCAAAGTTACGAAACAAATGCACACTGCCAGCGCCGCGCTCGCCTAGCTGTCATCGATCTAGCTACGTGCGTTATGAATGCATTGAATTTGCACGTACGTACATCACAGTACCTGGTTCTCTGTAGTACCATTTTTATGCCTCCGCCAACGAAGTGGCCGGAGGCATTATGTTTTCGGGTTGTCCGTCCGTCCGTCCGTCCGTCCGTCCGTACGTACGTCCCGTTTTCGTTCTCGCGATAACTCAAGAACCGGTTGACGTATCAATTTCAAACTTGGTATGAGTGTACATATTGGGGTGACAATGATCTGATTAGATTTTAGTGGTCATGAGGTCAAAGGTCAAGGTCACAGGTCTCAATATATATGCAAAAATGCCTCGTTCTCGCGATATCTCAAGAACCGGTTGACGGATCAATTTCAAACTCAGTATGAGTGTACATATTGGGGTGGCAATGATCTGATTAGATTTTGGGGTTCATGAGGTCAAAGGTCAAGGTCACAGGACTCAATATATGTGCTAAAATGCTTTGTTCTCGTGATATCTTAAGAACCGGTTGACGGATCAATTTCAAACATGGTATGATTGTACATATTGGGGTGGTTATGATTTGATTACATTTTAGGGTTCATGAGGTCAAAGGTCAAGGTCACAGGACTCAATATATGTGAAAAAATGCCTCTTTCTCGCGATATCTCAAGAACCGGTTGACGGATCAATTTCAAACTCAGTATGAGTGTACATATTGGGGTGGCAATGATCTGATTAGATTTTGGGGTTCATGAGGTCAAAGGTCAAGGTCACAGGACTCAATATATGTGCTAAAATGCTTTGTTCTCGTGATATCTTAAGAACCGGTTGACGGATCAATTTCAAACATGGTATGATTGTACATATTGGGGTGGTTATGATTTGATTACATTTTAGGGTTCATGAGGACAAAGGTCAAGGTCACAGGACTCAATATATGTGAAAAAATGCCTCTTTCTCGCGATATCTCAAGAACCGGTTGACGGATCAATTTCTAACTTAGTACGAGTGTACACATCTGGGTGGCAATAATCGGATTCGACTTAGGGGATCATGAGGTCAAAGGTCAAGGTCACAGGACACAATATATATGCAAAAATGGTTTGTAATGGCAAAATTTCAAGAACTGAATATCAGATTTCAATCAAACTTGGTACCTGAATGTATCATAAAGAGTCAACGTAGCCATAAAATATTGGGATCATGAGGTTGAGGTCAAGGTCACATGACTCTACATGCAAAAAAGCTTGTAATGGCAAAATCTCAAGAACTAAATGTCAGATTTCGGGAGCCAATGTAGCCATCAAAGTTTGGGGTCATATGGTCAAGGTCACAGAACTTGAGATATATGAGAAAAAAAATTAATTCAAGATATTAAAATCGCGTGATAGCGGAGGCATAATTTTCGACTGCGCGCAGTCGAAGATCCATCTAGTTTATGCTAAAATTTGGCACATTTTCCCAGCCGATTTTCTTGTTTCCCGCCGTTATTCCCGCTTTTTTGTCGCCAGTTTTCCTAGCGCACTTTTCTCCCACATTTTTTTTTTCAATTTCAATGCCCAAAGTCGGGGTGCGGCGTTTACGCCGGTATTTACGGTAATGAATCAACAAAGAACTAGTGAAACATCCCCCTGGTAACATTGTAAATCTTTATTGATTCATTGAACGGAATACCCTGTCATTGATATTATGTTATCAATTATATATTAAATATCAAACAAATCACATTAAACAGATCACAAAAGTAACAACTTAATGTTTCCCACATTGTTACAATTTCTCAATGAATGCTCATTGCATGAAACTGTTTTAAATATTATATTAAATATAATTAAATGTGGTTCAGTGTTCAGAACTGCATGATACTTTCCATACATTTATTTGTATGATCCCTCTACTTTTCAAATACTGTCTAATGTTAATTGGGCTAAATGTTTCTTGGATTATTATATTTGCCCAATTTATGTAGGTATGCTTTTTTAATTGGCAAACGGAAATTCAGATTAAATTTTGATATACAAATATAATTGTTTAGGTAATATTGTAAATCCATTTGCTAATTATTTTAAATATGGTTATATAAATTATTAATGAAATTCCATTAGGAAAATTTAATTACGCTGTGCCAGGCATATTTACACTCTTTTCTATTGTTACGCCCAGTCTATATCCAGATGAAATCATGAAATATGCATGAAGTGCGAACAGTTAAATCCAACATTTAATTTGATATTAATCGTCATATCTCAAGGAGACCACAAAATGATAATGTGCATGTTATTGTCCTAATGCCACTCTCCGGTATTACATTATGAATACAGTCCTGTAGATTATTTGTCATTATATTTCAAATTACATTACAAATTCAAGATAATTGTCATTATAAACCTGCTAAAAAAACATGAAAATAATAAGAAAATGTGTGATACTTTTAATTTTATCTTCAAAACTATACCTTGACATGAAATGATTAAGTATAGCTTAAAATGTAATATTTTCTAGTAAGATGGTAGCTTTATCTTGAAAATCACAAAAATGGCAATTATGTTCTTTTTTTCCTTCATAATTATGATCTCTTTATTTGCTCTCTAGAGCTACAAACAGCAGCAGCTGTGTTTGCAGTGAAAGTCAAAATGACCTTCAAACATTTACTCATAAAATATGACGTCAAGTTATTTTGAAAATTAACATTGTAAAAATTGTTCAAAGTAAGACCAGGATTGTATCTTATGCTTTTGAAATGATATCTTGATCATTGCATATCAAGGTATTTTTTTGAAGATGTGATGAAGGGTAGGACACATTTATGCTGCGCACAGCTCTAATGACTAATGACTAACAGCTCATGGACAAACATTGAGATATTGCTTTTTTCTGCAATGTGTGAACAAGCTTTCATATATTTGTCACTTTGATTTATGACTGAAAACAAATGAGATGTCTTAATTAAAAATTATTTGGCTTTATGAGATAGCTATTAAAGCTACAGTAGCTCATAATTGAATCCTGTCTTTCAGTGCGTGGTAAAATGAACAGGTTTTGTAAAGGACTTGACCAAGAAATATAAACATGAAGAGTAAATAAGGCAACAGATGCTTTGTATTTACATTTTTGTATAAACCTGGGGGTGTTTCACAAAGAAATATTTTTTGTGGTGGCATTAAAGGGACATTTCGGCTGAAATGTGGCAATTTTGGCCAAAATTTGGCCAATATATGCGAATTTGACCAAAATTTATCAGCAGACTACCGGAACCTGGTGGGCCCTGTATTAATAATTGTATAGAGTGGTGAAGTGTGATGTCATAAATGATGTCATAAATATTCCTTTAAGAATTTTCAAATTTGGACTTCATTTTCAGAAAGAGCATACAAAATAATATCCAAATACCAAAAATCAAAGGAACAGGTTACATATTGGCTGAGCTATGCCCATCCGAATGATTTTTTTTGTCAATGGGCAATCAGTGTTATAGTGCACTGGTTCCTAAATTTAGGAACCAGTGCACTATAACACTGATTGCTCATTGAAGTAAAATTCATTCGGACGGGCATATCTCAGCCAATACGTAACCTATTCCTTTGATTTTTGGTATTTGGACATTATTTGTTATGCTCTTTCTGAAAATGAAGTCCAAATTTGAGAATTCTAAAAAAGTGTTTTTATGACGTCATGGCTTCTGTACTCTATTGGGATTGCAAAATCTTTTAGAGGACAGGTTAGGATTTTGAAACAAGATGTATACAGACAAACCTGTCTTAGCGGCCACCTGTCTACATAGCAGCCAACCTGCCAAGAAAGTGGCCACCAAAAGTGATCCCCAACAGAGAAAAGCAGTGATATACATGTAGAACTTGTCAATGGAGAACTGGACCACTATACACAAATTTGACAGTATTCCATATTTTGTCTTTCAGCCAACTCGCTTGCAAGCGCCAGCATGGTCTCCACCAGTGCCATGAGCACCACCCTAGCCAGCGATGTGACATCCAACGCCGACTGGATTTATTCTCTCATCATATAAAGAACAACTAACCGAAAAGCCAGAATTATGCTTTCCTTTTTAATTCTTAAATCAAAGTTGATAAATATTCCGCACTATTTCTTTCTTCCAGCCAACTCGCTCGCTAGTGCCAGCATGGTCTCCACCAGTGTCATGAGCACCACCCTAGCCAGCGATGTGACGTCCATCGCCGGCTGGATGTCGGAATCGGGCACGAGCAGGGCGACGACCACGGCGTACGAGGGAGACAGCATCATCGGCCTCAAGCCCCTGTCCAAGCTGGACCTCTACTCCCTGGGCAGGAACTTCAAGGAGATGATGGAGCACCACCTTACGCCTGATGAGCGCAAGGTCATCAAGAAGTGCCTCCGAGATTATCATCACACCAGGTAGGCTCTTCACCTGTCCCATTGTCTGGTTGACCGTAAAAATGCTTCTGGTCAGTGGTGGCACAGGGGTTTGGTCACGAGCCCCCAATAATTTGATAACAATGAAAAACAAAGGGAAAATCCTATTAAAACAAAGAAGTACATAGTGTGTGCCCCCCAATAATTGCGTGCCCCTCTAATTAGTATGACCATGCTACACCATTACTACTGGTGACAGGGCAACTAAAGCCTGGCGCAGACAGAGCCGACTCGACCCGATCCGACTGGTTTTCAATCATGCTAGAGTCGGACCCGGTCGGTCGGAGCCGATTCATCTTGTTGAATCGGCCCCGACTGGCATCCGACTGTCTCTTGACTGGCAAAATGTGTGTCACGAAGCACTGAAAAATGAGCAGATCCGAATGAAAACCAGTCGGATCGGGTCGAGACGGCTCTGTCTGCAATCGCTTTACATATACTTGATTTGTTGAAATCTTCCTGATCTTGGATACTAATGTCAGTGAACCTCGGGGGCATTAGATCATTAATATAATACTGAACGAATAGCAACAGAAATGTGAAAAAAACACATTAGTTGATGAACATTTCACTCGTATCTTTTTACATCAATGCTTCTTTAAAATTAAAACATTGACTTCTCACATGAGTTTATGCGTTCATCTGCTTCATTCATTACTGTATTTTAACAGGAATATTGATGCATTGATGGTGGAGATCTTCCTGATCCTGGACACCAATTTGCCAAGAGAACCATCTTGCCTTACATCATCCTACTGAACAAAATGCAACTGATAATATTTATTAACAAGTACAAGTATCTTTTTGTATCAGTTTTTCAACTTTTGTGTCTTGTCTTTGAACAGGAATATTGATGCATTGATTGTGGAGGTCTTCCCGATCCTGGATACCAGTGCCAGGTGAACTATCTGGCCTTCAATCTTACTGGGAAAATTTGCAGCAGATAAAAACAAATTGTTTTTCAAATATCTTTTTACATGAGAAACATTGATTGGTCATATGAGCTTATGTGTATGTCATTCATTATTGCCTTTGAACAGGAATATCGATGCATTGATTGTGGAGGTCTTCCCAATCCTGGACACCAATGCCAAGAGAACCATCTGGCCTTACATCATCCACATCTTACCGGATGAAGTGCAGCAGCGGTGCAAGAAGAAGGTCATCTATCTCATCGACAGACACGCTGGAGGTATGTCTTATCTTATTTATTCAGTAACGTCTCCAAAGAGACAAGGCTGGTATTCTAATCAATATTCAATAGATTATGTAAGATATTTAATTCAGAATTTCTTTATTTTAAATCCAAATTGTATTTTAGTTAATCATTATCCAAGTTAAATACTTGGAGTGACAAATGTAATTCTAAATTTACCAACTAATTGAACCTAAAAATTTGATACATTTTTATGTCTACAATGACAAATAAACATCTTATAAGGACCTGTATTAGGTAGCTTTGATAAAATGCTCTCTACACACATGTAGATAAATTTAGTATCTTATGACCGAGGTAATTATATTTGTGTCACGGATAACATATATTAGCCACGATATGTTCACCGTTAAAGATCTTGCAGAGGCCAACAAAAGAGCACTCATATTTTCCTGCCATTGTTGGCAGTTGTGTGGTGATAAGAAACGCTCAATGATGATTTGCCACTTTATAAGTCAAAATGTTGTTAATTTGGTATTTTCCCGATCCCACTGTACATAGATGCTGTATACAAGGGCAAGAATAGTGTTCTCCACACTGATGAGGATGTCCCATTCCGGGCTAAATCAAGAAGCCAAAGCCGTGCCGCTAGCTATGACATCACTCCGTCCTATGGCGACGTCGTGTTCGGGGCTCCTGGTGAATTTGAACCAGGTAAGAGCAGTGGCAATGCTATAATGGGATGGGCATGTTCTAGCTCTCCCTCACTCACATCACCCTTCCTACAATCAATACTAACATTAGTTCTTGCAAAAAAACGAACAAAAAAGTCTCCCTGTTTGATGCAAATTATATATACCATCTCTCCTCCCTAGTCTCTGCACCCATAACCCCTTAATAATATAAAAACAAAACAAAGGAATGTTGAGAGCAAAAAAAAAAAAAGTCTTTCTCTGAGATGTAACTGGTCCAGCCATGGTAATTCTGCCGGTTCATTATTAATCATCCAAATCGTTTGATTGTGAAGTTGGTGTATCCTATCAAACTCCTTGCCTACAGGATGTTGCATTTACCATAGAGTTAATTCATACATTGAACAGATGAGGTCTGTGGAAAATGGTTTTCATACCAGATTATTATAACCTCCAATTGGTTGATGCCTGAATATAGAAAGAGTATATCAGAACATGTTTAATCAATCAAGTTGAAATAATCTATATTGTATATATGGTAACAGGACTTTCTGGTTTTGATTGATTAAATTTATTATTGCAGTGTCATGAAATGTAATGAAATTAAAAATCATTGCTAAAGACAGAGTACGTATTATATTTATAATTATCATGCAAATACTAGCAAGTTGTTTTCATAAGTTTGCTAGAAAATTGCCGGGAGGAATAGACTAGTCGAGATGAAATGTTTCAAAATGTATCTTATGAAACTAGAATAGTATTTTTTATGCCTCCGCCAACGAAGTGGCCGGAGGCATTATGTTTTCGGGTTGTCCGTCCGTCCATCCGTCCGTCCGTCCGTACATACGTCCGTACGTACGTCCGTCCGTACGTCCGTACGTCCCGTTTTCGTTCTCGCGATATCTCAAGAACCGGTTGACGGATCGATTTCAAACTTGGTGTGAGTGTACATATTGGGGTGACAATGATCTGATTAGATTTTAGGGGTCATGAGGTCAAAGGTCAAGGTCACAGGACTCAATATATATGCAAAAATGCCTCGTTCTCGCGATATCTCAAGAACCGGTTGACGGATCATTTTCAAACTTGGTATGAGTGTACATATTGGGGTGACAATGATCTGATTAGATTTTAGGGGTCATGCGGTCAAAGGTCAAGGTCACAGGACTCGATATATATGCAAAAATGCCTCGTTCTCGCGATATTTCAAGAACCGGTTGACGGATCAATTTCAAACTTGGTTTGAGTGTAAAATTTGGGGTGGCAATGAGCCGATTAGATTTTGGGGTTCATGAGTTCAAAGGTCAAGGTCACAGGACTCAATATATGTGTAAAAATGCCTCGTTCTTGCGATATCTCAAGAACCGGTTAAAGGATCAATTTCAAACTTAATATGAGTGTACATATCGGGGTAGCAATGATCTGAGTAGATTTGGGGTTCATGAGGTCAAAGGTCAAGGTCACAGGACTCCATATATATGCGAAAATGGCTTGTAATTGCAAAATTTCAAGAACTGAATGTCAGATTTCAATCAAACTAGGTACCTGAATGTATCATAAAGAGTCAACATAGCCATAAAATGTTGGGGTCATGAGGTTGAGGTCAAGGTCACGGGACTCATTATACATGCAAAAAAGCTTGTAATGCCAAAATCTCAAGAACTAAATGTCAGATTTCAATCAAACTTGGTACCTGAATGTTTTTTAGGGAGCCATCAAAGATTGGGGTCATATGGTCAAGGTCACAGGACTCAAAATATATGAAAAATATTTTTACAAATTAAATCAGTGCCTGTTAATTTGGGCTTGATATTAAAATCGCGTGATAGCGGAGGCATAATTTTCGATTGCGCGCAATCGAAGATCCATCTAGTTTAAACATAAATTAGATGCTATTTCCTTTTGATTAATGGAAGTTTACGCATTGTAATTTATCATATCGTTAAAAATGTGATACGTGTGAATAGAGCTATGACTTCATACTTGCATTTTATAGTGAACATTCAAATACATTTAGCTGTATGATAATGATTGTAATATCCATAGCTAGTAATGTGTGTGTACAATGAATAGTTAAGTTTCATGTAATGTACTCCGCTAGCACCCGGCATGTGTAGTACTCTGTACATTAATGTTTTAATTCACCTCATATCAGTTGTTTTGCACCTGTTTTTTTCACAAAATATTGTTCCGCTATTATTTTTGGTGTGTTTTTTATTTATATTACTAGTTTGCTACATGTAATA
This sequence comes from Echinarachnius parma, assembly GCA_037951105.1. NCBI lineage: Eukaryota > Metazoa > Echinodermata > Echinoidea > Clypeasteroida > Echinarachniidae > Echinarachnius > Echinarachnius parma. The sequence goes on along the minus strand of JBAMJV010003064.1, from coordinate 39,723 downwards.
TAGCTCCTTGTTCATTTATATACATTTATTTACATATTTTCATTGCTCATTGGTTTGATTTTGTATAATTCCTGCTCTAAATGTACGTGTTTACACAAATTAGCATTAGTTTCATGTGGCCACTGCATGTATGCATGTCCGTGCTTGCCGTTCAATCCCCGAACCCACCCTCCTTTATCTGCTGCCCCCACTAGGTGAAGCCGCGTTCATGTTTCAGCAGGAGAGACGACGACGAATGCGAAGGCACCGCTCCACGGGAAATCTTGACTGTAAGTACTGCATAATCTCCCACTTTAAAAATACAACCTGGAGTAATGGCAATAAACGTAATGAAAATAAAAAACAATAACAAATCCACTATTGACATCTACATGTACATTGAATTATATATGAAATAAGATCCTCATGTGCAGGAATATTTTTACAAACTGTAGAGCATATGATGACATAAACGGTACCCTGGGGTACCAGACGAAAATCCGCCATTTTGTTTAATTATTTATTTAATTTTTAGGGCTGTACTGTAGGTATAGCGTGCATTCAATCGCGCGCTGCACTGCATGCACAACGCAATACGGTTGTACTTCGAGTGGACACAAGATGGCGCTACACAACGGGGGATACCGGGGTACAACGGTACCCCGGGGTACTGCGTGTGTCATCATATATCAAAACAGAAAAAGCTTGTTGTTAACCAGATATATGATGCAGATTCATAGATCTTCATATGTGAAACGTGAAGCGGTATATGCTCACATTATGCATAAATTTATATTGTACAAACGTATTGAATTTTTAGGTGAACTGCCCTCATTTGAAAATCCAAATGCAAGGTACTTTCAATTGGGATTCAGATAGCAAATACATGTTTTACTCTTGAAAAATTTGTCAGAAAGTCATTAATACTCAAGTATATCTTTTCTGAAGGACTCATGTAAAGAGTAACACCATTAATGTATCAAATATCATTAAGGTTGTCTTACACTCTGTCAGATGATTTGTGAATGTTATGAGATTATTAACAATGATTGTGACACAGTTGACATAATGTACACTATTAAGCTATGTAAAGAAATCAAAGATTCTTCTTAAAACTGAGTCGGTATTTGGAGAAAATTACATTAGAAGTCAATTACGTAATAAGTACTAAGCATAAAAAATTATTCCCTTGCAATTAATGTGTATTGCTTTAAAATAATTATGCATGTTTTTTGCTGTTTTATTAACCCATCATAACTATACCATAGATGTCTAAATGTTTATAAATCTAACATTTTTTTACTACACCAAATCAAATTAACACAATTTTAAATAAATGTAATAAGGCGAAAGATGATTTATTTTTCATATTCGTACAGATAGTTCAGTGGACAAGATCACTGGGTGTATGCATGGTAATAAATAATGTAGATACATTTTTGAGAGAGAAGTACATACAAGAACAACGGTATATGAAGTAATTATGATGTTTTTCTCATCGTGACTTATTTTATATAGATTCTTCTGGTGAGCCGAGGCTTCGTAGTTCGTACTACACAAATCTTGCCTACAATGGCGTCTATATACTAAAGTATATTTACTGACTGAAAGCTTCCATACTATATGGAAGGTATAATTATGATATTGATAATGCATTTCTAATCATTAATCAATTCAGATTCAAGTGAGCCGAGACTTCTCAGTTCCCGCTATACGGACCCTGCCTATGAGGGCGCCTATCCTCCTGCTATGGTTAGCTCGGGTGAGTGCAGAGTCTCAAGTACATATAATCGATAACAAATGTATTGAGAATGTTGACCGGCTATAGCAAAACCCTGCACTTGTTGGTAAAAATCCAAATGTAGATTTGTCATACCATTATAAAGGCCTCATCACAAGCTTTCATTTGATGCTTTGTTCTAACAAATTGGTCAATAAGGCGAAGAAACGATTGTTTCAATTTTACAATCATATGTCTTTACACACATTGTGTGAACTTAAAATGCCCATTCTTCAAAACATGAATTACCGACAAGTGCAGGGTTTTGCTATAGCCGGTCACATATATTAGTTTGGGTCTTTGGTCTTTCAATTTACCGAGGTTGTGGGTTTGAATCCCAACTGCAGCATGTGTGTTCTAACTCCAGCAAAACCAATTTGTGTCCTGCTATCAACCCAGGTGTGTTAAAAGGGTTTTTGGCAGGAATGTATTTTTGTGAAATGCTTGAGAGCTTTATTATATAT